>JAQQRL010000433.1:0-11593 GCA_028453745.1 Agapostemon virescens | reverse complement strand
GAATCCAACATTTCCAAACAATTTCAAATGCCTCTTTTCATTGTTAAGTGTCAACAAATCCGAATCCAACATATTCCAAACCATTTTCAACGCCTTTTCTCTTCATCAAACTCAATAAATCCGAATGCAATAAATTCCAAACCGTTTCCAGCGCCTCTTCTCTTCATCAAAGTCTACAAACCTGAATCCAACATTTCCAAACAATTTCAAATGCCTCTTTTCATTGTTAAGAGTCAACAAATACGAATCCAACAAGTTCCAAACCACTTTGAACACCTTTTCTCTTCATCAAACTCAACAAAACCAAATGCAACAAATTCCAAACCATTTCCAACACCTTCTCTCTTAATCAAAATCATCGAATCCGAATCCAATCAATTTTAAACCGTTTCCATCGCCATTCTTCAATCCCAAACAGTTTCTCCACCATCCTTCTTATCACCAGAATCGTCAACCATAAGTCCAACCAATTCCAAACAGTCCTTTCAACCACTCTCCCCATCACCAAAGTCAACAAACCGGAATCCAACAGTCCAAACGATTTCCCAGCGGCTTTCCTCGCCCTCAGAGTCAACGACCTTGAATCCAACCGCTTGCAAACAGTTCTCGAACTAGCAGTGTCTCCTTGAAGAGTCCAACAACATCCAAACAT
Organism: Agapostemon virescens; assembly: GCA_028453745.1. Classification (NCBI taxonomy): domain Eukaryota; kingdom Metazoa; phylum Arthropoda; class Insecta; order Hymenoptera; family Halictidae; genus Agapostemon; species Agapostemon virescens. Next base: position 10,941 of record JAQQRL010000433.1, on the reverse strand, counting down.
CGTCCAGACAACGTTCAACGGCTCGACCGACAGAAGGATCACCGAAACCCATCCATAAAAGACGCATCCATCCCGTTGTCGGACAATGCCACTTGATCCCGTCAGAGCCAGTGGCATCTATTCTCCCTGCACTCCCTTTTTTTCCTTTTATTTTTCATTCTCTGTCCCGCCCCTCCTTTCTCCCCCACTCGTCCACCCGGTTCTGTCTCCCTCTCGTTATAATGGGCAAACACATAATAAAGAGGGTAAGCGAGGAGCGCGTACGCGATATGTGGAGCGTTTAACAATGGAGCACACCTGAGCACGGGCCGGTGCGTTTGAGGTGGCTTTGCTGGAAGGAGGCAACGACAGAAAGAGGGACAGGGAGACACCGACAGAGAAATACCGAAAGAGAGACAGAGAGATACAAACAGAGAGACAGAGAGATATAGAAAGAGAGACAGAGAGGTAGAGAAAGAGATATAGAGAGATATAGAGAGAAAGACAGAGAGTGAGAGAGAGACAGATAGAGAGACAGAGAGATACAGAAAGAGAGTGAGAGACAGACAGATAGAGAGACAGAGAGATACAGAAAGAGAGTGAGAGAGGGACAGGGTGATACAGAAAGAGAGTGAGAGAGAAATACAGAAAGAGAGCGAGAGAGAGATAGTGAGATACAGAAAGAGAGACAGAGAAAATACAGAAAGAGAGTGAGAGAGAGTGACAGAGACGAGAGAGAGTCTGAGGAGAACCGCATGGTGCATCGGGTATGAAATGTGGTGGGACGAAAAACGAGGGATCCGGGCAGGTGGGGCAAGGGGCCAGGAACAATGCTTTCAACCTTTTCTTCTTCTTCTTCCTCCGCTTCTTCCTCTTCGTCCTCGTCGTCTTCGCCCCGCGGCCCCTTGGGCCCCTCGTCACGGGGCCAGGGTGCCGGCACGATGCTCTCCCATTTGTTCGCGAAACACCGAACACAGGCAGTCACCTCGTACGCACGTCGTCGTAGCGCAGAAACGGCATTGTCCGGTAACGCTGCTCTCTCTTTCTCCCCCTATCTTCCCCTTTCTCTCTCTCTCTCTCTCTCTTTCTCTTTTTCTCGCTGGCAGTCGCTCTCTCTCCGCCCTCCGTACGGGCGCGTGTGTGCGTGACGTATCTCTTTCAGCTGCAGGTATTCCTGCCCGTTGGAAAAATGCCACCTCCAAAGATCCCCATCCTTCGCTTATTCTTTCCTCTCCTATTCTCTCTCTCTCTCTATCTCTCTCTCTCTCTCTCTCTCTCTCTCGCTCTCTATCTGCAGGTTCTACCTCCTTCTCATCTCCTCTTCGACCGCCACGAGTTTCTTTTTAGGATCGCGCAGCGCGTCGACTTCGTCCTTTTCTGGTTTAATTGGAACCGACTAGCTGCCGGACCCCCGGACCTGGAATTTTTCGGTGGATCCTTGGCCCATTAACGAGACGTCTCTTGTGTTCTCCTTTCTTTGGATTACTCGTAGCACTGTTTACATACGCGAGAGGCTAATTAAAATCGAAGTGTCGCTGGGACTTGGGATCGTTGAACGCGGTCGGTCTTCGGTTGCTTTCGTCTTCTGGCTGATGGGGATGCTCGGGGAGAGGTGGAATTATTGTGACCGTCGGGGTGGGAATACTGCGTGCGGTATGTGCCAATGTTCTCAAACAATTATCACAGGAAACTGCAAATTTTCTGGTTCAATCGAAGCCCAGGACCTGGAACTGTTCTAAGCATCCTAGGCCCATTATCAGAGGTCCGTTGTCTTCTTTCTGTTTTGGATCAGTTGTAGCATGGTTGTCATAGAATCGTTGGAATTGAGGATTATTGAACTTGAATAGTCGTCTTGAATTACTGTAATTCAATTTCGTTTCACAGCTGCTGGAGTGGTTGCTTTTAGAATTTTCATCAAACTCGACTTATGGGGAGTACAAATAAGTTTCCGCCATTCTTCATCTTAAATTGAGTATTTATTGAAAATAAAATGGTACCTTCTGTTTTAATATTTTTTGGAATGTTGTTGTGCAAAATTAAATTATAGAACACTTTTTGTGGCGCAAAGTGGTCGAAGAAAAACTTGCGACGCGCCTAGAATCGAACATCCCTAACACATTGAATGCGGTGCCATTTTGCTTAGCTTTCGCGTCACATTTGATTTACCTTTAAACGGAAATAATGCAACTAAGCAAAAGACTCGCTTAGCCCATTTGTGCTTTTCGGTTTCAATCGAATCTATTGAAACAGTGCGAATATTTCTTAATATTATATAAACTATCTATAACATATTAATTTGTAAATTTGATACCGTCAGTTCCCAGGGACTGACACAGAAATCAACGCGTTAAAAGTTGCCGAAGTAACTGTAGATAAAATTCTGCCATTGATATTTCTTTGCCTAATATGTGTCGATGGCCTTTATTCGTAGAGCGATTATAGTTGCCCGTAGTAACGAAAGGATGAATTGCTCTCGGACGAAGCGAATAAATTGAGAATCGGCAAAGGAAAATGGCGCGTGGAATCGTCTTGGAAGTTTGTCGCATCGTAGGGAAGAGAGCCTCGGAGTAGTAGAATTTTACCGCAACATTGATGCCTGTCGAATAATAACGGTAGATTGTAACAGTGTGGTGCAGTGTGTATGATTTTGAAGGAATTTGAATGGACATGATTGCAGAGTGCTTTACCCGGGAATGGAATTACATGACGGTGTTTGAGATTGGTTTAAGGAGAGAGAACAATAAAGCAAAGAGTACTATGGAAACCATTAAGAAACGGGAAACCTGTTCGCGCGGACATGTTTACCCGCCGCTTTCTTTGCCGGCGTTCAGGTATTATATCGGTTGTTCCGCGAGATCGAAACCGTTCATTATCCGTTTCCCTCTGAGCGATCTGTCGCGTTTCACTCCGTTAATGTATCCCGATCAGCCATCGCACATTTATATCATTGTTACGCAACGTTCATAGCGACTAATAAGCCGTTGTCACGTAAACGAACGGAGCCTAACGACTCGCTCATGGCTAAGACGACCAACGCCGGTTTCATTGCGGTACTACGATTTTTGCCTGTTACCGTTGCAGGTACCCCAACCTCACCGTACCATCGATTACGTCAACCTTTCGTTAATACTACTGCTTCTTAACCCTCTGCCACTAATCTTCTTTGCACGAAAATTCAACTCAACTTCGTGCAAGTTGAAATCTTGCCAATGCAGAATACAGTAGGCACGTAATAAATATACATTTTTAGGGATTTATTAAATTGTTCAATATTTAACGTGAATTTACCATGTTTTCAATTTATTTTAGATGAAAACCTCAATTCTTTGCAGTTTGAGCAATTTTTAATCTAAAGCAAAAAACCATTCCATAATTGTACAACGTTTCTGAGAGATGTAGCATTTATCGCGATTTTAATGCAATTTCCTTTCTATAAAAATCAGACTCGACTTCGTTTAAGTTCTTAAGGTCTCAACATTTTTTAAAATTGCAAACTTTTGCGCTATTTAAGTATTTAATGCGTCTATCCCCTGTTTTTGAATTTATTTAAGGAATATCTTAACTATTTGCACTCCCAGTAATTTTTATTCCACAACCGATAAACCATTCCATTAGTGTACAACGTTTCTGAGAGGTGTAGCATTTATCGCGATTTTAATGCACTTCCCTTTCTACAAAATTCAGATTCAACTTCGTGCAAGTTGAAATCTTGCCATTAGAATTTATAACAGGCACACAGTAAACGTGAATTTTGCAAATTTAACATTTGCAAAATATTGCAAAAATTGTGCAATTCTATCTTACTTATTAATTTTCAGAAAATGGTCTCAATATTGTGAGAAATTGCAAAATTCTCTGCAATTTAAGTGTTTAATGCGTCTATTCCATGTTTTTCAATTTATTTAAGGAACACCTTAACTGTTTGCACTCTGAGTAATTTTCATTCCAAAATGGATACACTTTTTGAACTAGAATGGTTCTATTCCATAACTGTACAACGTACCTAATATGAGAAAGTGACATTTTGCCGCGTCTTCAGTGCAATTTCCTTTACACAAAATCAGATTCAACCTCATTTCAGTTAAATCTTACCCCTACAGAATATAGTAGGCACACAATAAATGTAAATTGTTAAAGATTTATTAAATTGTTCAATACTTAAAGCAATATTCCCATATTGCGATCTATTTCAGTAAAACCTTAACTAAACCTTAACTCTTCGCAGTCTGAGCAATTTTCAATCCAAAAACCGCGACGCTTTTCGACTTAGAATAGTTCCATTCCATAATTGTACATCGTTTCTGAGAATGTGGCATTTAACGCGACTTCAGTACAATTTCCTTTGCAGACAATCAGATTCAACTTCATCGCTGTTGAAAAATTGCCACTGAAAAGAATAATAGACACGCAATTAATATAAATTTTGAGAAGATTGAATAAGACTAAAATTTTTGCACCGATCTGGTACTTTACAAATGGAAGTCGTTCACTGTGATTTATATTTTAGAGACGAAGGCGTTTCATCAGATGTTACGCTATCCTCGCATTGTGGTAACCCTATCCGATTGACCCGCATACTTGAATACACTGGACTTTCCAAGTGTCAAAACCTTCAGACCGAAGCTGATCTTAAGTCGGTGAGTGAAGACTTTTGTTCAGTATTATACCTGACTCCCTAGGAATTCCCATGAACTATGGATGAAACGATGGCTAAAGTTCCCGGTAAAACTGCGGGGCTTCAATCATTAATTAACAGTAAATTACCGGCGGTCAAATCGTTTCATTTATTTTTTACCTCGCCCATGGCTGAGATTGTAAAGATACTTACATGGGAAATGATTCATTGCATTCCTCGATTCAATCAAATATTCGTGCGATCAATCAATTCGAACAAACACCGATCGCGCGGAAACTGAATAAAAACTCTGATCACCTTTTGTAACGTTGGAAATGGTATTTTTGAGTGGTTGATCAATGTTGTTTTAATTGAAACATGTTGCAGCTCGATTTCAACATTTTCAATTATTGTCGAGCGCAATTTCAGCGACCTATCGCAGCAATGGCAAATAAAATTGATTGTTCCAGTAGGATTGCAGTTGTGTTACTAGTTGTTTAGAAATAGTTGACTGCGATATTCTAAATTATAGTGAAGTACAATTTGAGTGAGCTGCCTCTTACCAGAGACAAGTAAAATTGATGATTGCAGTATTCTTGCAATAATATTACAGTAATTTATATTTGATTGCAACATTTTAAATTAAGCAAAGGACAATTTGAGCAACCAGCCTCAGCAACAGCAAATAAAATTTATTGTTGCACTACTAGACCAATAATATTACAAAAGTTTGCAAATGTTTGTTGCAACATTTTATATTCTAGTAAAATTTGAGTGATAAGCCTCTTACCAATGACAAATAAAATTTATGATTGCTGTATTACTGCAACAATTTTACAGTGGTCTCCAAATATTCAATTTCAACTTTTGAAATTATGCAAAAGACAATGTGAGTGAACAATCTTCTATCAAAGACAAATAAAATTGACGATTACATTATTATTGCCATAATATTACAGTAGTCTTCAAGTATTCCATTTCAACATTTTAAATTAGAGAAAAGACATTTTGAGTGAGCAATCTTCTACCAATGATAACTATAATTGATGGTTGCATTATTATTGCAATAATATTACAGTAGTGTTCAAATATTTCATTTTTACATTTGAAACTAAGCAAAGTACAATTTTAGTGTGCAATCTTCTACCAATGACAAATAAAATTGATGATTCCAATATTATCGCAATAATATTACAGAAGTCTTCAAGTATTCCATTTCAACATCTGAAATTAAGCAAAGGACAATTTGAGCGAGCAATCAACTACAGATGACAACTAAATTCGCTGATCGTAGTATTCTTGCAATAATATTACAGTAATTTCGAAACGTTCGATTGCAACATTTTAAATTAAGCAAAGGACAATTTGAGCAATCAGCCTCAGCCTCAGCAACAGAAAATAAAATTGATTGTTGCACTATTGGATCAATAATGTTACAGTAATTTCGAAATGTCTGCAACATTTTAAATTAAGCAAAGGACAATTTGAGCAACCAGCCTCAGCAACAACAAATAAAATTAATTAGCATTATTCCAATAATGTTACATTAGTTTTCAAATATTCGATTTCAAAATTGGAAGCTAAGCAAAGAATTGCTGAATTATCGCAATAATGTTACAGTCGTTTTCAAATATTCCATTTCAACATTTGAACATAAGCGAGACGCAATCGCAATGACCAGTCACCTAGCAGTGACAAATAATATTGACGATTGCAGCTATTATCGCAATAGCATTGCAGTAGATATTAATGGACATCTTCCCGTGTTGATATTCGAGAAGCAACGAGAATCGTTACGAGATCGAAGTAGTTTTAAGATCGATCGTGTTTCTCTCTTTTTCATTCGCCAACTGTCGAAACTGGACAGAAATAACAATTTCAGCGAGCAGCAATTCTCTGATCACCTAGTACCATCAAGAATATTCGCGACACGGTCCCGTACAGCGCCTATTAATCGAGGATTACCGTATTTGGTCGAGCTCTACGATGTGGTTGGTACAAGATCCTGCGACATATTGCCTTACAAAACTGTCGCGGACGTCAAACGCTGGTCCGTTTTCCCATGGAAAACTCGCCTTAACGCCGCGACAGCTTGCGAACTTTATTGCAACACTTACACCATTTCCTGCAAATCCTTGCGATTGAACAACATTCGCGGTTGCGATAGTTTGTACTATTTAGACCGCAATGATATCGTAAAATGTAATAATTATATATACGGTGTCCCAGCTAATTCGACCGTCTTGCGTATTCAACATCTCGCTTTGCAGTCGAAGCAATTCCTGTCGAAAATCGAAACAATATTTTTTAGTTGTAATAGATACATTATTTACTTCCGTACGCATGAAATTAATTAGTCTAATTGACACTTGGAATTTTTACCAATTTCTTAATTAAAACATAGCGATTTGAAAGTTGTTTGAATAATAATATGGCGATTTTAAATGGCGCCTCTGAGCGAAAAGGTCATCGTCGTGTCATTCGGGATTTAGAGGTCATCAGAGTTTTTTTTTACACGAAACTGTGCTGCTGTAACCTTCGCACGACTTCGAGTACAATGAATGTATAATTATATATTTTATACATTTTATATAGCAACGTGAAATTTTATACAAAGACTAAATTGAATTCTATAATTTAAAATTATATTTTAGAATAAATTCTTTAATTTGCAGAGTCGCTCCCAAAACTATTTGAGCGACATATGTATGTAATCTATTAAAATCAATGATTAAAATCAATCATTTTCAAAATTGTGCCCATCAACACTGGAACTGTTGAATCTATCAACATTTTGACTCCCAAACTAGTAGCCATTAAAATTGCCAAAATGGAAGCGTGCAACAGAACGGAAGTAAAAATTGCAAAAACAAAATAAAGGACACTCAGTAGTCCTTAAACCTTCTCCTAATTTCTGGATCGCCATTGAAAGTGTATATTGAGTACATGCACATAAAAATTTATCCAAATACGAAATTAAATACTGCAATTTATAATTATATTGTAATTGTTCAATTTGCAATTTAAATAGAACACGAATAAATTTTCTGAAAATCAATATTCACAATTCCCAGCTACAAAAATTGCCCAAAATGGAAGCAAGCAACCCAACCGAATTAAAAATCGCAAAAACAAAATACACGACATCCCTCAGTCCCTTAACCTGTCCACAATTTCTAGACTGCCATCGAAACTGATAGGTACATTGCATACATCAACATAAACATTTATCCAAATACTAAATTAAATACTACAATTTAAAATTATATTGTACAGTAAATTGTTTAATTTACAATTTAAACAAAACTCTCATATATTTTCTCAAAATCAATATTCACAATTCCCAGCCACAAAAATTGCGCAAAATGGAAGCAAGCAACCCAACCGAGCTAAAAATCTCAAAAACGAAATACACGACGTCCCGTAGTCCTTCAACCTGTCGACAATTTCTGGACGGCCATCGGCTCGGATACAACGAATAAAATTACCGTGAAAATGAATTTAAAAACCGTCGGAAATATTTCCGTTACCCATATACGTTTGACACGGTAGTCAAAGCGTTAAATGTCGCACTGTGGGCCGGCCAGGTCGCCCAGCGATGTTGCTTATTTCGTGTCCTAACGACGAATATCGCTCGGCGGGTCGTTTCACGTTCGACAACACCGGTGACGACGTTAAGCTGCGCGTTTCACTTTGATCTGCGACGGGCACTTCGCGCCGTTAATTTTTTCTCTCTCACTCCCGTCGCTCGACGAGAGATCATTAACCGCGCGGACTCGCCTGTGCCGTACGGGCATTAGAATTTAAATCGTCGCTGATATAATTACGGGACGCGACGTGTGCACCGAACACACAGCGGTGCACGAGTACGCGTGTCGCCCTCGCAAGAATTCACGATCCTCGCGCCGGAATTAATCAGAGGATCCATACTCGTCGCAGCGGATCCAACGATCCAAGTCGATCCCGTTCGATAATCGCCAAAATTACTCCTCGCATCGCGACGCTGTTAAAATTATTCGGCGTCTTCGAAGATCGTAAAGTCCTTCGCGTTCATCTTCTTGACAACGCGAGACGTTTCCCTATTATTTGCTTAGACGATAGGGATTGTGTCAGCTGTACCTCCTATCATCACTGATAGAAGGGCAACAGGACGAGTTTCTCGCTAGTACCTTGTCACAACCGCCATTTTATTTCCTGGCAGTGATCAACGATATGTAGCCACTGTACTTCCTGCGCTCACTGGCAGAGGGACAGTAGGGCGAGACTTTCTTGCTAGTACCTAATCCGCCACCGATTCATATGTATACCATCCTTGTCACTTTATCGACCGGCGATTATTTCAGAATTTTTGTAAGGCCTATGATCCATGACTGAAAACTTTTTAATGGGTCCTTCAAGGCTGACAGCAATTTTTATTGCGGATCAGCAATGCATCCCCAATAATATTGTTACAAATTGGAATGTAAAAATAGAATTTTAGGCTAGAATTAGGCTTCCGGTCGATAAAGTGTTAGCACGTTGACTGCCGAGAGAATTTTGTATGCTTCGGACAAGTTTCGTTTATTTCATTCGTAGAAAGTGATCAGTGTTATTAAAGATGATTGTTAGTTACTGTATAACGAGACTGCCACCTCGTACTACAATCTGGTTATCTTCCATAATAACAAATTGACGTTCAATGCCATTAATTTAGTGATAATCATTCTTAAATGACGCAATGGCGCCGGTCGTCATTCCTCTTTGAAAACCATCGGCGTTTTCACCAATTAACTGAACGTAACCTTGTACAACTGCCATCTCAGTAAAGACTTCTTATCTGTCTTATCAAATTGCTTGATACTTTACATCGACTATTCGATTAGGATCGATTATTACAATTTCTGCCATAATTACGTGGGTGGGCCTTTGCACAAACCTTTCTGCTAACATCAAGTACCATAAACAGCATAAGTCATCGCTCGCAACTACCGTAGCGATTCGTCTTCGCGAAAAGCTTTCGATTGGCGAATCACCGGGTAACCCGTGACCGTCAGCGAAAGTCATTATTGCCGTAGAGAAAACGTCGATGGTCGACCGTCAAACGGGGCCCGTTCGGTGGCTCGTTACTCGTATCAGCCCGGCCGGATGATAATAAGCCCCGGCGCGTTCCCGATAAGCGCTCGCGGCTCCTAAAATGATCAATCGATACGGCATTAAATCCGCGGCTAATTAGAAGCCTCGGCTCGGAACGAAGAAGGACGCGGCCACTGCAAGACAGGAATAACATTAACCCGTTCTCTCCCGTCCCGCTCGGAATGTTAATAGGCGCGTAGATTCGCATTATCTGGCCCCCGGGGCAGGATTTTCCATGAGTGACATTGTGCACCCAGGCGAATTCGAAGTCCCTTTTGCTCGTCCCGCTCGAATTACGATAAACGAGGATTGCCGGCGGAATCCTCTTTCGCGACGAATGCTGGCTCGGAGCTCTGCGAGGATCTCTGCGAGCCGGTCAGCTTCTTAAAGCAAACCATCTTACGGCAGGAATGCGTGTAATCTAATGTCCGTTGCCCAGAAGAGAGAGCTCTCCGCTCGAGTAACCCATTATCGAACTAATGAACACATGGGGGATCAAGCCGCGCACCGGCAACCTAGCAAATCGGACACACGCGGCATATTTCGAGAGCAGAGGATCCCGATACCGGCGAAATGTTTCCCCGAGCTGCCTCTGATAGGCGAACCCGACTAGTCATCGTCCGGAATGATTCCCGGGGCCCGCCACGGACGGAGGAGCCATTTTTCTGGGCCCAGGACCGAGAGAGACGCTTCGTCGAAAGCGTTCGGTGTACCGTTCGACTTTGTTCCTCCGTTCCTCTTCCACGGGTCGTGGAACGCTTTCATTGCCGGCGGAATGCGATGGTTGTTGCTCCGAGACGGTCGACGGTGTGTGTACGCCGTTGCGTCGCTGATCGTTCAAGGCCGCTGCCGCTTCTGATCCCGCGATCCTACGGTGAACGGATGAATGGATTTGTCAGATGAATGCCCCGGGATAGGGGCGCATCTTCTTCAATTACCGAGCCGGGTCGCCACGCGGAACCGTTTTCTTTTAAACCGCTACCGATGCTTCTTCTCTTCGGCTCCGGGCGGTTCTTTCGAACGAGTACTGCGATACACAGCTCTGATCGCCTATGGGTTCGTTGTTAGAATGTTTAGATGTAGTGGAAAATGTGTACATTTTTGTTGTAGATTTAATTTAGGCGCCCGGTATAGTTGAAAGGAGGAATTTGTACTTTTTTACTGTCAGAAACCAACGAAATTTAGTCTACGTGCAATATCTTGCAAAAAGGCGCTAGGAAGATTCAGGGTACCTA
>JAQQRL010000431.1:0-11637 GCA_028453745.1 Agapostemon virescens | reverse complement strand
TTTTATTAACAGATGTTCAAACTAAAAAGTTAGCCTTACTTTAGAGGTTATAGTTACCCACAGTTCGAGCTACGGCTACTCGACGCTAGATGGACAGAACTTTCCGATTGACCTAATATAACGAGTCAGACTCGTCATCGAGATTTCGAACAGTATCTTCTAAATATGTGTGTCATTAATTTTCCCTAACCCGAAATCGAATTGTATTACGTTGGTGTTAATACACAGTCGTTGGAAAATATCTATGCACATGCTAGCTACAAATTGTTTTCTTCTCAGGAAATTATGGACGGCAAAGAAAACAGTCACTGTAACCATAAAATCAATCGTAAAATTAAACGTCTTGCGGATCGGCCAACGACGAAATCGTGCTCCGATTGGTTCGTATTTTCCGTCGAAAACTTACTCGAAACGATCTCGAGAATCTCTGTTTTGAAGAAAATACATTTCGAACTACCCTGTACATCGCGTTGAACGTTTTCATCAGAATATCGGTTTCGCTCGAAATGTCTGAAATAAAGAATTATTTTAAATGATTATTTATTATCGTAATTCGATTAAATCGCGCGCAACGCTGATTCGGATATCGAATGCGGTAACGAGTGTAAGGTTTCTCGCCGCCATTGCATCAGCTGTTATTTTCGGTACGCGTCATTAAGTAACGGCAGATGGCATTTTGGAAACGATTTCGGTTCAGCGAAAACACGAATCGCTAAATATCTAAATGAATCTGGAATAATTTATGTCGGTGGACGAAGGACGGAGAAGACCGAAGAGAGTTTCGCGTAGAACCGTACGGTGGAAAAAGAACGGGAAAGGAGGAAGACCGATTGAAGAGGAAATCGATCGTCGCTGTTGTCGCGGCCGGAGTCGTTCCGGGATGTTCCGTACGGATGTTCGTTTCTGTTTTCCAAACAATTGGACGTCGGCGCTGGTTTGCCCGACTATGCCAGCCAGATTTGGATCGAGGTGTACGCCCACCGGGACGTAAGAAAAATAAAGAAGTTCGCAAGAATACGGTTAACGTTCGATCGGTCGGAAGAGGGATAAGTGGAAGGAACGGTTTAGGGGTGGAATCGCGTTGCTCCGAGCCGGGGCCAATTCGTCGAACGGAGGGCCACGGTTTCGCCCCAATTCGAGATCGGGCCTCTCGCCATTACCGTTCCGACCCCCATCGTGCAAACGGATGAAATGTTGGCAAAATAAATAAAGCGGTGCCGCGCTACTCTATCCAGGCGAGAGACCCTTCAGGGATATCCCGCTGAAAGAGAGATCCCTAAACTACTCGAGGGCTCGCACGCTCGAAGGGTCCGCGTCCGGGAAACCTCGGTGAAATTAAACGACCGGCAAAATTCGTGAAAAGCTCCCCCTTTTCAAGCCAGCCCCCTCCAAAATCCTCCTTGCAATAATTTCCACCCTAGCTGTCTACGAAGGCAGCCAGTCTCCGGCAACTTGATCGCTTATGATCCCATCCCCTAAACCTGGCATACTCGACCTGCTGGCCGCGAGTCGTATCGCTTCGCTGTTGAAACTGGAACGAGCCAGAGCATTCTTGCAAGCGATTCGATTCCCTTAGGATTTACGATGCGGAAGAAAGTTAATTAATCACGGTAAACGTAATAGTTAACGACAGTTATATTTGCCTGCGACGCAAGCACGTGCAAATTTGGACGGGTGAATTGCGAATCGTTAGAAATTCATGCAACCGCGATTAAGTGGAAGCCACTTACACCGAATGACTACGCAGCGTGTCTTCCTCCGTCTGCAAAGGCAGCCTGTCTCCGTCGACTCCATCGCTTACGATCCTCTCTACCCACTTACGATACAGAAAAGAAAAGATGATTGATCGCGGTAAACGCATTCGTAATAGTTGGCAACAGCGATATTTGCCTGTGACGCGAATACGTTGCGCGGCAAGTAGAAACGCGAAAATTTGAACGGTTTAATTGCGAATCATTACAAATTCATGCAACTGTAATTAAATAAAAACCACTAATAGTCAACGATTCTATAATTGATCAGTTGCGATTGTACATTTCGCCGATACGCGGAAAAATACACATTGAGCGTAACTCAACGTTGATTTGAATTTCCAATCAATTAGGTGCATGCGTTACTTTGAACTCGGCGAAACGACTGCGACGAGCAACGCGAATTTGTCCGACATATTCGATCGATTTTTATCACAACAATTCGCAGTTTAATTACGAGTAATCAAAGCTAAGGCTCGCAGGGCGTAGCGATGCTGTACGACGACTTGCGATTTTATTTTCGGTGGCAACAATATTGCGATGTTATTAATGATCGCGCGAGCGTATCGATTTATACATGTGCGCGTTCCTTTTTTGCTCGCATTGGCTGAAAGAAAAATTTATGGAAAAATGTTTTAATACCACAGCGACAAACTTATTTGTGTGCGTTCGGTTGCCCATACGAGGGCTCAAAAATCAATACAATTTAATTTCATCCTCGCGCAGAAATTCTTTTGCGGACCGACGTATATTTCTGGCGCGGCGCTATTGTTAAACAATCCTAGCTTTCGATTAATTCTCTATTTTTGGATATAAAAATTGCTTTTATATTCCACAAAGGTTGGTAAATATAGACGCGTCGCGTTTGTACTTTCCGTTTCGGTTAGTCTCGTTTTAAAAAAAAAGACACTGTCTCTTGCTTGCAAAACGAACCGAAATAATACCTCGAAACTTTTTCTCAAATATTTTTCAAACATTCCTTTTGGCAATTGCACACAATATATAAGAAACATGTTGTTTATAAATGCTCGATTCAACGCTTTACCGACCGGCGATTGTTTCAGAACTTTTTAACCCCTTGCCCTGCAACAACGAGTCAGACTCGTGATCAAGATTTCGAACCGAATCCTCTAAACATGTACAGTGGGGGACAAAAGTATTCGTACATTCTTCAAACCTAAATAACTTTTTTAAGATTGGACCAAACGTCTTGACTTTTTTCGAGCAACTAGCAGCATTGATTTACTAAATGATATGCAAAAATAATTTTGAAATAATTCTAACTGGTAGAAATTACGTGGGAAAGTAGAAAATATGCGTTTTTCAGAACTGTGTTAGTTATACACATGCTATGTTCAATCTTAAAAAAGTTATTTAGGTTCGAAGAGTGTACGAATACTTTTGTCCCCCACTGTATTTCCTTAATTTTCTATAAACGCATATATCATTTTATTTAATTGTTGATCGTGTACGGTCATCGAAGAATAGCTAGGCACGCAGTAATTACAAATTTGTCTTCTCTTTCTGTCGTTCTGCGGAGAACAAAGAAAGTCTAGTCACTGTTATTGTAAAATAAATCGTAGGCCAAGGGGTAAGGTCCACGGTCCATGACTGAAAACTTTTTAATTGATCTTTCAACGCTGACAGGAATTTTTAGTAAGAATCCTCGAGGCATCTTCGATAACGTTATGTAATAATTTCGTTACAAATTACAATGTAAAAGTAATTTTATAAGCAATTATTGAAAAACGGCGGAGACTTACTTGTACTCCCAATATTACTTTCGTGAGCGAAGTTGAGCGAAGTTGAGCGTTGATTGTAGCCCGATCGAGAAACGACCAACGCATCGTAGAGCAAAGTAACAGTTCTAACCTGTAAAAAGAAAATTCAAGTCGTAGAGTTCGATATTAAAAAAGTGATCGTCTTTTTAAGGACGTTCGAACGTGGATGGTAGTCGATGCGCGTCGCCAAAAAGAAAACCGCGCAGCGATACGGCCGATATCGTTCGACTGTGAATTAATCGAGACCATCGGAAGGCTGATACGTCCAAAGATCCGTGGCCGACGAGGTATCGATGCATCCAGCCGGAGGGACAATCGAGTGTTTCGAGTTTCGCTCAGCGTTTTCAAATCGTCCGGTTCCGCTCGACTCGTATTATACCTTTAATCACCTGTGCGATAAACGTTGGGATCTGGGATCTGGGCGACCTATCTAGCGGATTGAAAAAAAGAAACGAACGAACACACACGAAAAAAAAAGAAGAACGAGAGATAGAAGGGGAGTTAAAAAAAAAAAAGAGAGAAAAAGAAGAAAAAAAATCCTCGATTTCATAGATCGCGGACGCGCGCGCTCGCGCACGTTTCGGGCCCGTTCCCGCGTAAATACCAATTTCCTTTTTCCCGTCGGCGAGGGAAGCCGATAACAAGCTGCCTGTCGATACGCGGACACGTATCCTACGTCGGTCGCCATTAGTTTGAAGCATCGACGGGCATCGACGTTCCAGCCAGGAAAAAGCGATTGCCCTTCTCGTTTTAATCCGGCCGGCAGCGGTTCCCGTTCTTTTCGCGACCAGAGCCGAGAGGTAGAGACCATCGATGCCAAAACAGCCGTCGATGGCTCGGACACCGACTGCCGACTGCGAAAGCGCGAGTATCGACCGCTGTCAGACTCGAGTATCCGGCGAAAACTTCAGCCTTCTATTCCGCCTTCCGCTTCTGGCTTCCGCCTTCCGCTTCTGCTAGGGTCAGCTGTTACGCGTCACGCGGTTAACCCTCTCGACTCCTATTTACTTTCTTCGCCGTCGTCTCTTCCCTCCGCTACTTTTTTCTCCTCCACCCTTTCTTATCTCGGCTATCGCTTTTTACTGCGACCGGATATCGACGCCGATTTATGCCATCGCCCCAGCCGTTTTAACCTCCCGCGCTACCGATTTATTTTACAGTTGCCGTGACGTGATTCGAGTGTATTCGGCGTGCGTCGGTTTTTAGACGAACGAAAAGTTTCTGCTAATTGATGCCTCTCTACCGACAGACACAAAGTGGAATCTTATTTCGATTCGTAGGAAATTAACACTTTATCGACCGGCGACTATTTCAGAATTTTTGTAAGGCCCATGATCCATGACTGAAAACTTTTTAATGGCTCTTTCAACGCTGACAGCAATTTTTATTGCGAATCAACAATGCAGCCCCAATAATATTGTCTAATAATGTTGTTACAAATTGGAATGTAAAAATAGAATTTTAAGAGAAACCGTTCCATGTGTTGGGTGTACGGCGAGCACGTGTTTTTCTTTAATAAACTAATATGTAATAGCCTTGTGTCTTTCTTTTAATAAACTAACATAATCTAACAGGTTATGGGCCCAGGAGACCCAGAGGACTCAAAAAGTTAGGCAATACATACGAATAATTAAACGCGCGAATAGTGACAGGTAGAAGAGTGAAGTTATCCACGTGCCACGTGTTCGACAAAAGGAATTGAAAATGAATGATACTTCGCTATAATGGATTATGAGAGTACGTAGATGGAAGCGCTTTAAAACCTCAAAAGAACTTACCAGGTATGGACCGCGAACGATGAGAAAGCTCTGGATACAATTATTCTTGGCGAAAGGAAAATGTTGCTCAGCAATCCACGTATCAAATGTCTCTAAATTTTACAAACACTCAGTATAATCCCAAACAATTAACTAAACATCATCATTGAAAACAGTTGTCATTGAATAACCCAAACAAACTGAAGCACGTTGAGGGCTGACTAGACTGGCATCACGCCAAGCCACAGGAAAAATGGCGGCCGCTTTAGATGCGCGCGCAGCACCGCGAACCTATACGATTTAAGACTTTCCCGCCAATAACTCGAGAACGCAGCTTCCAATCGCGAGTCTGCAAAGGAAAATGTAGCTCAGAATCATTTCAGGCATCCACATATAAAATTTCTTTGTATTTTGCAGACCCTCTGTATAATCCCAAACAATTAACTAAACATCATCATTGAAAACAGTTGTCATTAAATAACCCAAACAAACTGTTGGTATATGTAAACAAACTGTTGTAAGGAAAATTCAGATGAAGAGCATACTTTGCTATAATGGATTATGGGGGTATGTAGATGGAAGCGTTTTAAAACCTCAAGAGAATTACCAGGTATGGACTGCGAACGATGACAAAGCTCTGGATTCAATTATTCTTGGCGTACAACCCGACCAATACAACTATGTCAAAAGGGCAGAAACCTCTGCAGATGCATGGCAAGTACTGAAAGAAAAATATGAATCTAAAAGTCCAATGAGGCAATGTGTTTTATTTAAGCAGTTGTACCATCCAAAGAAGACGTCAAATCAAAACATGACGCAGTTCATAAATGAATTTATGAACATAGCGGAACAACTCGAGGAGTGTGAGCTAAAATTGCTGGAAAATCTATTGTCTATTTGGTTATTAAACTCATTACCTCATGAATGTAAGACTTTGTGTATAGCAATTGAATCAAGAGAGCAAATGCCATACTTGGAAGAATTGAAAAACAAGATACTTGAAGAGGAGTCAAAACGAGCTGAAAATACAAAAGAGTACGAAGGAGGTGCAGAAGAAGCACTACTGTTGAGTAGAAGCAAATCATATAAGAAAGGTATGCAGAAAAACACTACACACAATGAACAAGGAAAGAAGTTTGAAGTTAAGTGTTTTACGTGTGGTAAAGTGGGACATATTGCTAGAAATTGCCGATTAAGAGTAAAATCATGAAATAAGAAAATGTCACAGGATGCATTTAAAGCCACTGCTTTCAACACAACCACACACAGAGCAAGAGTTTGGTGCTTGGATAGTGGAGCAAGCACACATATGTGCTACGATGAGAAGAAGTTCAACAATCTGAACAATAATAAGAAAATGAGAATTTATACAGCGGCAGAAGATTTACTTGAGTGATTTAATATGAAAAATTGTAAAACTGCGAATACACCTCTAGAAGCTAATGTGAACTGACAGGTAAAAGATTTGAAACCTCAAACAGATTTGGAAATCGACAAAATGAAAGAAAAACCATATTGGCAATTAGTGGGAAGCTTATTGTATTTAGCCAACGCAACTAGACCAGATATAATGTTTGCGGTGAATTTTCTATGTATTATTCAGAAGTAACAAAAGAAATTGTATACTTGCAGGAATTGTTGGGGCATATGAAGCAGACCAAATTTGTGTCCAGAGAGACACAAGTATTTTGCAACAATCAAAGTGCAATCTCGTTATGTACGAATAATATATATCATGCTAGAAGTAAGCACATTGACATACGATTTCATTTTTCTAAAGAGGCCCAGGAACAAGGGCATATCAAAGTTAAGTATAAACCTACAAATGACATGGCAGTTGATATACTGACGAAATCGCTGCCAAAACTGAAACATGTAAAGTGCGTTGAATTGTTGAAACTATGTAATTAAGAGTTTAAAGCTTAGTTGTAAAACATGTACCCTGTAAACAGAATTATTTTGCACCGGCCCACGAATTAGGGGGAGTGTTGGAATGTTCATATTATACACGTCATTCTAGAAAATTCGTGGACCTTCTTTCATTCTGATTCTCTTTTGTTTTTCTCTCTCCAACGACGCATTCAGAGAGTAACCGTTCCACGTGTTGGGTGTACGGCAAGCGCGTGTTTTTCT
The DNA here is from genome assembly GCA_028453745.1 of Agapostemon virescens. Taxonomy (NCBI): domain Eukaryota; kingdom Metazoa; phylum Arthropoda; class Insecta; order Hymenoptera; family Halictidae; genus Agapostemon; species Agapostemon virescens. The sequence continues at coordinate 4,215 of JAQQRL010000431.1, read as the reverse complement.
TTAGTAAACTAATATGTAATAACCTTGTGTCTTTCTTTTAATAAACTAACATAATCTAACAACAAAGAAGCGCGATATCTACAGGTACCGCAGACCGATTTCGTTCTGGCCATATTTCGCGGCCAAATGTGCCGGACGATATTCTTCGCCCAACGGTTCTTCTCGACCGTGCCACGATTGTTTCTTCAGGGAGCATGGTGTTCCCGAATAGATGCGTTGGCTGTTTCTCGAACGGACGACGATAAAAAAGTAACTGTTACTCACAAAAATACAACCAGAAAGTTCCGAAAGTATCCAGAAAGTTTTTCTCTGCGATACTTCAATATATTGCACAAAGTGTTGAGAAGAACGAAGTTCATACCATGGAAATGCCATCCGAAAAGTCTCGCCACGGTGTTTCCGAATACACCGATCACGACAATGGAACTGCGACACACCACAATGACGAGAACGAACGAAGACGTAAATAAAGAGAGCGTCCCGGAGGTCTCGCACGCGATCGAAGCGAGAAACGACTGCGAGTTATGAGAGAAGTTGCGAGGTTGTGTGTTGATGGCGCTGAGGCCAAATATGCAAACAAGACGGCGACGGTGTGATGGACATTCGAGGGCGAATTTCATTGCCGGGTACTCGAGTGGGGGACCAGCCAGGCCAAATACGCGTTGAGGTTAGGAAACCGGAGAGTTCCAGTCGTATGTGTAGGAGCTGATCGACTATAAATCCCAAGGTTCAGAGTTGACTTTTTACCTGAAATTTTACGGATTACTGTTTAAAACTGAATCGAACTGTTTGACATCTTTTTAAGTGTCGCGAGGATCAATTTACTAGGTACTGTAAATTACGAAGAACAATTTGGATTCTTTACATATTATTACACAATTTAGATCGACAAAAATCATTGTTTTAAAATTTCATTTATTGGAATATGGGTATATGTATAATAAAACTCACTATGCTATTAAATATGAAGTAAAATTTATATATTTTAATAACTTCTCCAGAAACAGTGAGACACGTCTTTTCTATTTGAAAGAAACGTTACTACTAACAGACACAAGAGATCGACACTGAGGACGAACAGTCGAATATAAACAATTGAGGCTCGAGGGTGCCATGCCGGGGACAACATACAAGGTATGCATATGTATATAGGTCAACAACCGGTTTAATCGATCCTTCCTTTTAAAGAAATAATAGATTCATTTTGTTGTAAATTTATATAATAAGTTCCAACATCATTACAGTCGCTTTCAATTGGTTCTCTTCGCACCTAACCTAACCTACCAATTCTTCGAACGTCTAAATAAAGAAACTCGAGTGTTTACGTCCAACCTTAGAACAGTTATAAACGTTTAAAGTGTGGCAAGTTACTTTCGGAGAGGACTGTACGAGTTTTGTAGAACGCGGAGGTTCATTGACAAGGATTTCTAGGGGAAAATTTCAAGGAAAGTTTGAACGTCGCCGGGCTTGCAGCTATTTCGATCGGTTGCATTCTCGAGTAGCAACCAGCAACGTTGCCGATGATAAAGCATCTCGGCTGATCGGCCCGCTCCCTTTGAAGGATTATCGAAAATCGATTTGAGCACCGGCGAATCAACCTGCAAGTCATTACCGGTCGTAATCATCCCGATACAGATCTCAGAATATCGCGTTTCACTCGATAACAATAATAACGGTAACGGGCTGGTTCGCAGGTAGCTGCGGTGCACGCGTGTGCGGCTCGCCCGGCGTAACGGATCCTCTTTGCTCTCGTTCCTACATTCTGATTGTCAGACCTAAACGGGAGCGTATCGTCCTCCTCCGAAACAAGACTATTTAACCATTACGGTACACCGATCCGTTAAGTATATCTTCCTCTGGCGAATTTTGATAAATTCGAATGGAACAGCCATTGGAAACGTTAATAGGAAGATAAAATGGGTTGGAAACCCAAAGAGATGTACGTTGGATTGTTCTAGAAACTCGAACCGATACGGTTAAATTGTTAAAACAGTGGATTTTATACTGTGAAACGTTATACACCGAAGAGTATTTGAATTTTAGTAGAATTTCATATTCTTGAAAAATCGAAGATATTTAACCCGCTGTAATTTCGTAAAAAGCAATCTTATAGAAATAATCTTGGGCTCGATTTAAAACGCGAAGAGTCTACTTTCGCTCGACGTTATTAATTTTCCTCTAAGATATCGATGACCCGTTTTTCGTCGAAACAGAAGAAGTTAGGAATGCACAAAATTAACTTGAGACGCAAAGCGTCATATTTATGAGAATGTTAAAAATACAAGGCATCAGAAAAATAGAAGATCAATAAAGAAATTTGAACGATCTTAAAAACAACAAATGAACAAATTAAATATAAATTTTTAAATCTCTTTCTGTCATTTTCGAATATTTCTTCGACTTTTTTAAATAATGAATACGTTTCAGGGATGCAAAAGAGCCAGAATTTAGAGGGTCCTGAAACTACCAAAGGAAGCAATTACATGTTCGAAGTATCCGTGGCGTATATTTCCAGATAGGGATCGCAGAAACATTCTGAACGCAGAAGGAAACGGTAGCTAATTGGTTAAAATGACTCGGTAAATGCAAAGGGCGGCAATTAAATCTGAAAAGGTCGTAGAACCGCGAAAAAGCAGAACCGCCGGCCGAGGCCGGTCTCGGCCGGCAATCTGCTGCTTACGTATGCAAGATTATGCTAAAGCTCGTTACGCGATATCCTGTTTTTCGACACAACACTTATCTCGTGATTAATTGCGGCCGATTGTTTCACCGTTGCGGCGGCCGCACGCGACGAACCACGCGCAGCCCGACAAAAAGAAAAAGCTTCATTACATACGGATCGGCTATCTCGGCGCGAGCTGACTGGTTAATAACCATATCTCAGATTCTGGAAATCTTCTCGGAGTCCCCGGGCGATCGTCGCGATCCCGGCAGCAAGGAAACGTCGAGCGACAAGCTTTTGGTCACGCGATCCTACGTTTCCTCTTCTTTTGTTCTCCGCGCCGGCAAGTTTTCTTGAAACCCGCGCCCGGCCTTCGTTTTAGCGTGCTCGCGCACACGTCTTTCGAGTTTGATGGCGATGTTGGAAAAATTGATAGAGTCGTGACCGAACCAACGGTGTTCGTGCAAAAATGTTACGGCTCGATTAACCAACTCGCAGCATCGAAATCGTCGTTTAATTACACAGTTTCTGGTGCTCGACCGTGGCTCTACGGAACGCTTCAATGAATCACGATTATTGAAATTGTAAGCGCGCGTGCACGAGGAACTGTTTAACAACTTTATTTCTTTGGTTGTAAATTGGTAAGAAAGTGACAAAGTGACTGTACGGTTCCGAAAGGATACATGCCACGGTCCCCATAGAACATCGTATTTTTATGTTTATGGCGTACGACCATATTGTCTCCAGATCTCGTTGGACACAAGTCAACTATCGGTTAATATACGTTAAATACCGGAACCTGTTAAGGAAAATCAAGTTTCACTATGTAATTTAAAGTTCGCGCCTAGCGCCATGTATGAAACATTTGTGAATCGAATGTCTTTTGTTATTATCGATTTCTACGTTTCTTCTTCATTTCTTCTGTTTGTCGCCATTTATTAAACACGCATTAAAATCACGCTCCAGATTAGATTTATTATTCAGCATTCCGAGCTGCTCAGTTTCTACAGAACCTCTAGAATTTGCTAGAACCACTGATCCACCAAAACAAGTCGCCCCATGTTAAATCGACCGGCGACAAGTGCGGGATAAAATCTAGTCGAAATAAATTCGTTGTTATTTTAAAACCAACGTGTTTCCCTTTTTCATCCTCGGCACGAACTAAAAACACCGTGTCCCCCAGAAATTTCCTTCGAACAAGGAAACTTCTGGGGTGAGGATATCGTTTTCCTGTACGGGCCCCTTGGAGAAATTTCGTGTGAGAAATGTCCTTGGACCGACCAGCCTTGTCCTGGTGAAAATCGAGGATTGCCGGCCAAATGTGCACGCCGAGGAAAAACCTCGAACCTGGTCGCTAAATGTGCACACCAAATAGGGATCGGCATCCGGCGTCTAAACGTGCGCTCGGAAAGAGCTTGGGCCTGATGAAATCTCCCAAATCTCCCAACCCGCCGGCCATACTCCTACCTGAGTCCGATTGACTTTTCTCCAAGGGGTCCGCTACAGAGAGAGAGAGAGGGAGGGAGAGAGGGAGAGAGAGAGATACTTGGCGG
>JAQQRL010000430.1:0-11652 GCA_028453745.1 Agapostemon virescens | reverse complement strand
GATTCATCCGTATTTAGCGGGGAAAACGCGATTTGGCGCGTAGCGTCAAGGTCTCTAACATCTGTCGAGGGTTTAATAATGGATCCCCAGCTTCGGACTGGCAGAAACCTCGGTACAATCCACTCGGTAAAATTTAGCACGCCACGTGCCCGAATTTATTCATTCATACTTCGCGGGAGAAAGCGCGATTTGGCACGGTAGCGTCGAGGTCTCTAACATCCGTCGGAGGTTAAATCAAGGAGTCCCAAGTTCGGACTGGTTGAAACGTCGGTGCATTCCTCCGAGCAGAATTTAGCACGCCACGTGCCCAAATTGATTCATTCATACTTCGCGGGAGAAAACGCGATTTGGCACGGCAGCGTCAAGGTCTCTAACGTCCGCCGGGGGTTCAATTAAAAGAGTCCCAGCTTCGGACTGGTTCGAGACTCTGTGCAGTCCTCGCAGAGGAATTTTCTTGCGCGCCGCAAAGCCGTTTAATGCGGCGTAACGTTACGCGACGTAAATATTAAAGCGCGGTGCAGCGTGAGCCGAGGCCCCGCAGTCAAAGCAAAAGATCACCTTACGGAAAGCACGACGAAGGCGGTTGCGGCAGTTTGAATGTAACGGCGTGAAAACTTTTACGTGGCTTCGCCCACGAGAACGTCGCTTAAAGGGCTACGGAGAACAAGTCGGATATACCCGCGGAACAAACGCAGGAACGCGTCAAAGAGCTCCCCTGTAAAATGGAGGCCACAGGTAGTAGAACCAGACTAGTGCCGGATGCCATTGTTCCCGCGGTTTTTCAAATATTTTCGAATGCACAAGGTGTCTCGACCACTCCATTCGCTTCGAATGCCGCCATTCTTTCGAGTAGCTGCCAGTTCGAGTTTAAAAGCTCATGCAAACCGTGTTTCGGTGTTGTATTTTTTTTTTCAGTTTTATGCAATAACTGGACGGTGGATTTTTATACAAACTCAGCAACCTCTACCGGAATGGAAAAATGTAATACCATTCTCCTGTTGAACCTTCGAAACTGTGAATTTTTCGGATTTCTTATTCTATTATTTGGAAACATTGCTGAGCAACGATTGGGATAAGTATTATTTTATTACTGATATTGTAGCAGTGAATACAAAAAATAAATAAATTTACATTGTGCAGTTTTCTATGCAAATTGGTATCTGTGTTTTCGAGAGCTCTGATTGTGAATAAGAATTTCAATTTGTAAAATATAATATGGCGGACGGGTAGTTGAAGAGAATAACTGATTTTCTAAATTGATTTTCACTTTACCGACCAGCCAGTATTTCAGAATTTTTCAAGGCCCATTGTTCATGATTGAAAACTTTTTAATGGATCTCTCAACGTTGCTAGTAATTTTTATTTTAAATCAACGTGACATCCTCAATAACGTTCTCTAATAATTTGGTTACAAATTGCAATGTAAAACCAGTTTGCTAGGCTTTATTTTGTTACAGTGCAATTATTGAAAATCCTAATAATAGGCTTCTGATTGATAAAGAAAATAGCGTCAATGATGCGGTTTGACGGTAACTACATTGATAGTTAACGCCACGTATGGAGTTATATGTGCATATATGCAGAAGTGTCCTGTCATATGTGCAGAAATCATTTGAAAGTTCATGAGGTTGTTACAAAAATGTTAATTTAATATAAACAACGAATACGATTCATCCATACCTAAAGGTCTACATAGAACTTCATTGGAATCATTCTATAAGGCACGAATCTGAGATAAGTTACCGATAGATAGATTGATAGATAATTACCGTCAAACCGCATTATTGACGCCATTTTCTTGTTTTGTCATCTGATAAAGATTTTCCACTTACAACCATACAAGTTTCATGCAACATAGTTTCTAACCGTTTGCACTTAAAGCTGTTTTAACTATACCCAAAGCATTTGTTCTGACCTAGAATATTTTCATTCTACACGATATATTTCATCTTATGCATATGAAGTTCTTTTACTATTACTTGTCCTTGAACAATTCATTTTTTACGAATTTCTTCGGCAGAGGCATAATGATGTAAAAATTGTTTTAAACAGTGCTACGGCTATTTTTACTGGTGCCTCAAAGTCACCATTCGGGTGCAAAGGATAAATAGCCTTCAGCATGCCGAATGTTGTGCCTGGAAACTATAACTTGCGGACAGTATTGATTTTCTATCGGCATTTGAAGAAAACTGCTACAGAATCGCATCCAAATCTTGTCGAAGCTGTCGGTGAGCATGCTCTTATTAAATCACAGTGCTATGAGTGATTTAAAAAATTCAATAGTGGCGATATTGACGTGAGTAACGAAGAACGTGGAAGACCACCGAAAAAGTTTGAAGACAGTGAGTTCAAACATCGTTGGATGAGGATGACACTCGAACGCAATAATAACTTGCTGATCAATTAAATGTGATTCCAGAAGTCGTCTCTATACGTTTTAAAGCCAAAGAGGAAATCCAGAAAATGGAATTTTCTGTAATGACATCCTCAGTAACGTTATCTAATAATTTGGTTACAAATTACAATGTAAAACCAGTTTGTTAGGCTTCATTTCGTTACAGTGCAAATATTGAAAGTCCTGATAATAGGCTTCCGCTCGGTAAAGTGTTAATATCCCTAAGTTTTCTAAGACTTCCGATTATGAATCTAAATTTCAAATTTCAAGAAACAATATGGCGACAAGGTATGGCCCATTTTGGTTTCTCCCAGCACATAAAGGGTGACCCATAATGAACGCAAGATTTGAATTTGCCGCCATTTTTGCAGTAAATGTATTTTTTAATAATGTAATGAACAAAGTTGTCCATGTTGTAGTGATGCTAAATCTGTATTTGCACTTTTCAAAAATTCATTCATCATACAAAAATGATAAGAATGAAATATGGATGAACATTGACATAAAATTTGGCAGTTATAACGTAGATTCGTCAATAATAATAAGATTGCATATCTTTACGCAAAATAAAAATTAATTAATAATAAAATTCCTTTTTTAACAACGTCGGAAATTCAAAAACGATGTACAAATGCCACTAAAGTTGTTCAACTTCTCTACTATTTTAAGTTCCATCAATTCACTCTTTGACACAAATGCTCAGAATTCAAAGTCTAATAAAGGGTGTCACAAACGTTTTCATTAAAACATATATTAACATAAAAGTTATACAAACCTTAAATTATTGCAACCTTGTCATTATTATAAAGCAGTATCTATTAGTACAGTTTATTATTCCGTCGTTCTAGTGTTAATGTGTGGTTTAGTGCTAAGTGGCCGACACTAGGAGAACTACCAAATATGAAAGTCTAAAATGTATGAAAATATTTAACCAAAAATATTGAAAAAGTCCCTATTCGTTTCGATCAGAGTAATGTACAATGTGAAATAAAGGGTGTCCTAAAATGAAGGCAAGATTTGAATTTGCCGCCATTTTTGCAGTAAATTTTTGGCAACCCTGAAAAAAGAAGAAATTGGCAGCTGAGAGTTTAGGGATAGTAAAAATGGAGCGTTATACGATACAACAACGTGTTTTCATTATTGAACAATATTTCAAAAATAATGAAAGTTTGGCAGCCGCTGTTCGAAAATTTTATACAAAATATGGTGAAAATAGTGTTTTAACCTCGTCAACTCTGAAAAGATTAATTGAAAAATTCAGGGAGACTGGATCAGTTGCTAAACACACCGGTCGTCTAAAAACAAGCCGTTCAAATGTCAATATCAAAGAAGTGCGTGAGAGTGTTGATGAAAACCCAGGAACATTAATTCGTTGTCGTGGACAAGAATTGCAAATTTCAAGCAGCAATTAATACAACAACTGAAGCCTAATGACCGTGAACAGCGAAGAGAGTTCGTGGAATGGATTATTGAACATCAACAAGTGGACGCTGATTTTTCGAGCAAAATCGCCAAAATTTAACCGCCAAAATTGCTGTGATTGGAGTTCGGATAACCCACATGTGATTGTCGAACAACAAATGCACCCACGACGTGTCACTCTTTTGGTGCGGATTTTGGGCTGGAGGCATCATTGGACCATACTTTTTTGAAAATGGGGCTGGTCAAGCAGTAACTATTACTGGTGCTCGATATCGCGACATGATAACACAGTTCTTTGTGCCGAAATTGGATGCTATTGATGTGGCCAATATGTGGTTTCAACAAGACGGTGCCACATGCCATACAGCCAGTGAAACAATTCAATTAGTGCATGAGACATTTCGTGGTCGTGTACCCTCTCGTTTCGGTGATCAGAATTGGCCCCCTAGATCGTGTGATTTAACACCATTAGATTTCTTCTTATGGAGTTATTTGAAGTCAAAGGTCTATGTCAACAAGCCCGCAACCACCCGTGCATTACAAGAGGAAATTAAACGCTGCTTCAACGAAATTCAACCACAATTATGCAAAAAGGTTATGAAAAATTTCGACAAAAGAGTGCGTATGTGCCAGCAAAGCCGTGGAGGCCATTTGCCCAATGTGTTATTCCATAAATAACCCTATCCTATGTACTTTATGATTCAATGAAAACATAACAATCTAAAGACTAAAAACTATGTTTTCTATTTAATTCAAACCTTGTGTTAATTTTGGGTCACCCTTTAGAAGCATCATTAAGGTAGCCAATCCGCAAATTACAATTTCCGAAACTTCGAAAACTTCGATTATCAAGGTTCCGATCGTTATTTCGGTCTTTGATACCACATGCGCGCCATAACTGGAACCTGTCTGGAGCATTATCGAATGAAGATACCCCGGCCGCTGTTTCTCGGGATTCTGTAAGCGTCTGTCGTAGCTGTAACTAGCTGAGATAAAAAAATAAGAGAAACGGTAGAACTTCTTGCCATAGTTACAGCTACTTCGCCGTGTTAGCGTTCGCGTAACATGATCCAAAGTATTCCGGAATTTTTCAACTCGAAAGTCGTCCCTAAATAGGGGAAGTAAAAGAACAAACTTCCTGGGTCCTTCGGAACTCTTAAGTGGCAGTAACGAAGAGAAAACGTTTGCGAACGTTTGGCTCGTTCGTAGTTCCACGAACATTTCTATAGACGACGATGCCGACCGTACCGAACGAACGGGGAATGAAACAATTAAATTGCACGCGCGGGTTGCTAGATTCGCAGCAGCGAGACGGCACATTAGGGGATATTACAACCTGCGTGCAACCGCTCAAAACTCAATTTTGGTTTAGGCGAGATCGCAAGTTGCCGGTCCGAGTCTCGTTTCCTCCAGTTTTCTCCTCTCTTATCTGTTCCTCGTTTCTTCCCGTTTTCCGCATTGAACCGACCGGCATTAAAGGTATTATGTCGAGGGAACAGCCGGCACCGAGGCTACCTACCTCGGCCGAATACTTGGAGGATTAAAACAGGTGTAAGCGTAATGCTGAAAGCACCGCTGATGGCCGGTGCCGGTGGTGTTGTTCACACACGCGCGTTCCTGAATAAACTATAGCATCCGCCGTACGGAACGGACCGAAATACCACGAGGAGAGATACACCGGACGGATGCTACCAACGCCTGTCGATGGACTGGATACGAGTTTTGGAAGCACAGAGAGACACACCGTTCTTCCTTGCTTGGCAGATCCAGATGGGGATTTTGATCCCACCGTTGGATCATCGTGATTAAACTGGGGGATGATACATCTGCCTAGCTACATGGAAATTTCGAGCTTGAATACACGTGTTTCCGACAGTTTTCTTCAGCTTCCGCCAAAGTTAATGAAGAAGATTGCAGGAAAGCGTCTGAGAAAGGATACAGGCTAGCTCGTTCGTCTTAATCACTTGAAATACCAGCTATGCGAATATGAAACTGGAATTTTTTAATGGAAAATAAACATTTGTTGAGAATGATACAAAACATTCTATTCAAAGTATTGCCCGTCGTACATTTTTCTATATATATACTATGCAACTATACAATTACTATACATTTGACTATATATTTTTGTATCTGACAATTTCACTCTGACAATTTTTGTATGCAACGACAAAAAACTGTGTACATGTAAAAAAAACTTTTTCACCGATGCATCACGGGCAGAATTCAATGTGGCAGCGAAAAAGTTCTTTTCCAAAAATTATCTGTAATTTGTATTTTCACTTAATACTCCGAGTCCGTAGGCCCGGCTACTGCTGTCGAAGGATTAACCCTCGGACGAAGCACAATTCTTACAATTTTCTAATCGATGATGTTTAAAATTATTCGTTGCTCTGTTTATCAATTTTCAAAAATATATTTAGAGATTTGAGAATAAACTAACAGAATTATATTCCACGTACCAGATAGGTAAATATGAAACCAGAATTTATTATACAAAATATTTTATTCTAAGTACCACCCATCGGTAGCATATATGTATACATTTCCACGTCTCTCTGACAAGTTGTGAATACCATGCCACAAAAATGTTCCTCTTTTGAGGCAAACCAGTCATCGTGCCATTTTCGTATATTTTTGTAAAATGTAAATCGCTGCTCGGCAAGTGTGGGTCCCATCGATCCAGATAAGAGATAATCGGATGGAACCAAGTCTGGTAAGCAATCCGCATGCGAAAGTATTTCCCAACTAAACGCCTCAAATGTTTCCTTGGCCGGTTCTGCTGCATGAGATGGTCCATTATCATGAAGCAAAATCTCTTTGCGTTGCCTTTTAATCCCGTTTTCCGAGTTTTAGACTTTTTCCATGACTTTTAAAAGCATGGAGACCGCGTCTCGTGTCACACTTAATTGATCCACGAATTGAAGCAACATCCTCATCCAACAATGCTTGCAATTCGTTGTTTTCAAGCTTTTTCGGTGGTCTTCCACGTTCTTCGTTTCTCACGTCAAAATCGCCACTTTTGAATTTTTTAAATCACTCAAAGCGCTGTGATTTAACAAGAGCATGCTCACCGTCAACTTCGACAAGAATTCGATGCGATTCTGTAGCAGTTTTCTTCAAATAGCGATAGAAAATCAATACTGTACGCAAGTCATAGTTTCCAGGCACAACATTTGGCATGCTGAAGGCTATTAACCCTTTGCACCCGAATGGTGACTTTAAGGTACTACTAAAAATAGCCGTAACACTGTTTAAAACAATTTTTACATCATTATGCTTCTGTCAAAGAAATTCGTAAAAATTGAATTGTTGCAAGGACGAGTAATAGTAAAAGAACTTCATATGTATAAGATGAAATATATCGTGTAGACTGAAAATATTCTAGGTCAGAACAAATGCTTTGGGGATAGTTAAAACAGCTTTAAGTGCAAACGGTTAGAAACTATGTTGTATGAAACTTGTATGGTTGTAAGTGGAAAATCTTTATCAGATGACAAAACAAGAAAATGGCTTCAATGATGCGGTTTGACGGTAACTGTATATCTATCTATCTATCGGTAACTTATCTCACATTCGTGCCTTATAGAATGATTCCAATGAAGTTCTATGTAGACCTTTAGGTATGGATGAATCGCATTCGTTATTTATATTAAATTAACATTTTTATAAAAACCTAATCAACTTTCAAATAATTTCTGCACATATGACAGGCTACAAAAGTATTCGAACATCTCTTAACACTTTGCCACAATTTGCCAAAATATGTTATTCAAAATATTACCAATCGGTGACTATGTCGACATGTTCAACGTTATTAAAAACTAAGCTGTTGTATGAAATTGTATTGTTGTGAGTTGAAAAACTTTATAAGTTGTCGAAACAAGAAAATGGCGTCAACGATGCGGTTTGACGGTAACTACATTGATAGTTAACGCCACATATGGGCAAATTCCGGTTTCATACCTATAGACTTTGTAGGCTGTCGAAATTGACAAAGTATCGTGTTTCCTGATACCTTAAATATGTTTTAATGTAAAGCATTACATATCACGTAACATGATTCACGCAACAAGATGACGTTTATCCGTAACACGTTCCGTGCCAAACTATTTTTGCTCGACTTTTCATACAGGCCATTTAATGTGTGACTAATAATTTATATATCTTTGCAAACTTCTTTGCTTTGTTTTATACTACATGTTTTATTATTAAAATTCCACATATTGAACGCTATTAAAAACCATGCTGTTGTTTGAAACTTATATGGTTGTGAATGGAAAATCTTTGTCAGACGTCGAAACAAGAAAATGGCGTCAATGATGCGGTTTGACGGAAACTACGTTGCAGTTAGCACCAGGTATGGACAAATTTTGGTTTCATACTTACAGACTTTGTAGGCTGTCGAAATTGACGAAGTATCGTGTTTCCTGATACCTTAAATATGTTTTATTGTAAAGCATTGCATATTATTGCGTAACATGATTCATGCAACAAGATGCGTTTATCCATAACACGTTTCGTGCCAAACTATTTTTGCTCGACTTTTCATACAGGCCATTTAATGTGTGACTAATAATTTATATATCTTTGCAAACTTATTTGCTTTGTCTTATGCTACATGTTTTATTATTAAAATTCCACATGTTGAACGTTATTAAAAACCATGCTGTTGTATGAAACTTGTATGGTTGTGAGTGGAAAATCTTTGTCAGATGTCGAAACAAGAAAATGGCGTCAATGACGCGGTTTGATGGTAACTACGTTGCAGTTAGCACCAGGTATGGACAAATTTCGGTTTCATACTTACATACCTTGTAGACTGTCGAAATTAGGCGACCTCATCAACTTTCAAATGATTTCTGCACATATGACAGGACACTTCTGCACATATAACGCCATACGTGGCGTTAACTATCAATGCAGTTACCCTCAAACCGCATCATTGACGCCATTTTCTTTATCGACCGGAAGTCTATTATTAGGATTTTCAATAATTGCATTGTAACAAAATGAAGTCTAACAAACTGGTTTTACATTGTAATTTGCAACCAAGTTATTAGATAACGTTACTGAGGATATCACGTTGATTTATAATAAAAATTGCTGTCAGCGTTGAGAGGAGATCCATTGAAAAGTTTTCAATCATGGACAATGGACCTTGAAAAATTCTGAAATACTAGCCGATCGGTGATGTGTTAAAACCGCCTCAGGAATCTCTCCTGTCAAATTGAAAATTCAGCCGCCAACATATTCGCGAAAAAAGAATCTCGTAGAATAATTCCAGGATTGATCTTTTCCAAGGGCACTCGAACAATTTCGGACGCTTTGTACGTCGCGAAATTACGGTATTGTTCGCAAATTCGTATCGCGAAGCATCCTGTTGGTTAAATTTCATAAGGGCGACAACGTCCAAGGGCGCAGCGTCTCTTGTCAGCTTTTCCAGAGCATATAAAGGACCGGAAAGACCGCCGGTAATCTCCGCGAACGAGGCGGCTCATTATTTCCGTCGCGTGCGAGCAAAAGGGCCGAGCATCGCCGTATCGTATATTAGCCGGCCTTCCAAGTTAACCGAACGCTGGAACGTAATCGTGACGCGTTACATTTTTTCCCTGCCACTTTGCCCGTGCCGACAGAGTCACGATACCGTTCTGGTCGCCTGTAAAATCGCCGGTGATGAAACGGCCGAGCGTGTTCGCGAATTTATTTTCACGAGCCCCGCGCCGTATTTTCGATGGATATTGGCCCTCTCTCGTACCACCTGCGGAACCATTGTGCTCCAAAAATCGAGCCCAGCCATCGACAGACTGCATAATTGATACGGAAAAATATATACAATGGAAGTCAGGGGGCAGCATCGGTGTACGCCTTGTTTCGCGACACCGAGCTGCCGCGGAACTTAAATCAAAATTTCATCGTACAGAAATTGTTTCAACTCGGAAACAAAGTGGTTGAGTGGTAAATGAATTGTAGTCCGCAAGAGCTGGGTCTAAAGGGCGGAATGCAATTTAGTTTCAACTCGCAGAATTTATTCGATGTGTGCATCGCGAGTATCGTGTGCTTATGGTCTCTACGATTTCGAAAATTCGCTGTAACAATATTGAACAAACTCTTTATTTTATTTAGGGACTCGATGAAATATTCGATGAATCGAGAATTTCTATTCGATTCCGATTTTTTGGCGAATTAAACCGCAAATACGAACGCGTGGATAAATGTCATTTTGCAACCACTATTCTTTTATGGTTCGTGTGTTATGGAATAGGTAATGGAAGGTTTGTAAAATAATTTTTGGGGGTAATTTAATGCTTCAAATTTCTATCTTCGTTGATTGAAAAAAATACGTGATCTTCCTTTTCTGAAGCATTAACAATCTGGTGAAGCTTTGTTACAACTGGAAAAGAAGGGTTGACAACTTTTCTATTCGGTTGAAATATTATTCTGTTGGAATACTATGTTTCCATCGTTAGTTTAATCTTAACAATTCCCATGGATTTGTGAGAACCATAGAATTCATTTCTGTATAACAGATTATTAATGACACAACAGCTCCAACCAGCGCGCTCGCAGAAAAATAACTAACACCTTAACAAAAGTAATAATATCGTTATTTTTACTCAATGGCAGAGCACGCTATGTAGCAGAAAATGTCAAGCTCAGGGAACAATAAAACAAAGTGAAGGAAAATAAACAACGCCGAAGGTACAAAACATGGTAAAAACGTACGTTAATTAGTAAATAAATTAAATAAATAAAATAATGTGGTGTGCAAGGGCGCGGTTCGCCGAGCGAGCACTGTTGTCATGGCTACGCATTAATTTAGTATTTCGTAAACAGTTATGAAACATTATTATGAGAACAATAAAATTATCTTTAATCATTCAAACGGTGCGCATTGTTTAGGAAAATTCATCCTGCAACGCGATTGAACGTTAAAGGAGTCCTTCGAGCAGCTTCGAAACTCGTTGCAGTTACAGTTGCATCGCAGAAGAATTTAGTGCGAACATTTATTGTGATATGTAAAGATCAACCCGACGTAAACAACGCGCAATCTTTGCTGAAACACGTAAGTTTTAAACTTCCACATTTCATCCGCTTCAACATGATCATTCTTGCTCAAGGCCATTTCAAGGTCAAACAGGTGGTATCCACTAAATTCAGTTTTTTATTGTCTATCCAGCTATCACAAGAAAAATATACTATTCCATTGAAAAAAACATCGGTGACCTTGAAATTTCATTAAAAAACACGATATAAAAAATTTTTTTCTTCACCATTATATTGTCCCCTGCAATAGTGTCACTTTGTCCTCTGAAGTTTCCTGATAGGACTGTAAATACGAAAGATATTTAGGTGTTCTCATTTATGTGGGACACCCACTTCATGTGCCGTTGTAGATTTTGACGTCTCCGAGACGTCAAGAACTGTCTTCGGCAAACGTCGCGCAGTATGTTATTAGATTCTTTAACTATTACCGCCGTGCGTCGATGTTATTTTGTTTAAAACGCTTGCTTTCTTTTTATTACATAGCAATATAAAATTGAAAATAAAACGTACTGTTTCTGAGGTTGCACATGAGTGTCCACAGTTAAGCCAATTTAAATGGTATTCTACGGACCCGTCGACGCGCATTTAATTTGTATGTCAAGGGGTTAAAGTACTCCCATCTTCGGACTAGTTCAAGACTCATAACAGTCGCAGCAGAATTTAGCTCGCCACGTACCCGAACTGATACATTCGTATTTCGCGAATGAATCCGCCAGTTGGTTCGTAGTTTTAAGATCAGCAACATCCGCCGGGACTTCAATCAAAGAAGTCTCTGGAAGTTAGTTCGC
>JAQQRL010000428.1:0-11614 GCA_028453745.1 Agapostemon virescens | reverse complement strand
CATTGCTCCCTTCATTCTCTGCAATCTCTTCTTCTTCTTTCCCTACTTCAACGTCGACCCCGTTCTTCTCTTCGTACACTTTCTCTTCTTTCTTTAGTGCAGCACGGCTTTCTTCGATCTCTTTCTCTACACCTGCAATTTTCTATTTTTCCCGCTAATGCATTGCTCCCTTCATTCTCTGCAATCTCTTCTTCTTCTTTCCCTACTGCAACGTCGACCCCGTTATTCTCTTCGTACGCTTTCTCTTCTTTCTTTAGTGCAGCATGGTCTTCCTCGATCTCTTCTTAGCTTTCCTCAATCGCAGTATCGTCTTTCTACATTCTCTCTATACTACTTTTCTTCTTTTTCCTCTACTGCAGCATGGTCTTCTTCGATCTCTTCTTCTTTTTCTTCCTCTAATGCAGCATCATCATTTTCATTCTGTTTTTCTTCCTCTACTGCAGCATCGTCACTTTCATTCCCTTTTTCGTTTGCTGCAGCATCGTCCTCGTTCTTCTCTTCGTTCTCTTCTTCTTCTTCCTTGACTGCAGCATCGTTATATTATTCTCTTTTTCTTCTTCTTCTTTCACTGCAGCATCATTCTCGTTCTTCTCTTCGTTGGCATCTTCTACTTCTTCTACGACAGCATAGTTCTCTTCGTTCTCTTGTTCTTCTTCTTCTTGTTCTTCTTCTTCTTCTACGACAGCAAGGTCCTTTTCGTTATCTTCTTCTTCTTCCTCCACTGCAGCATATTCATTTTATTCTCTCTTTTTCTTCATCTTCTTTCACTGCAGCATCGTTCTCTTCTTCCTTCTCTACAGCAGCACGAATCTTCTCGTCCTCTTCTTCGTTTTCCTCCGCCGCAGTGTCGTCCTCTTCTTCTTGCACCGCCTTAGTATCGTCCTCTTCGTCCTCCTCCGATTCCTCTACCGCGGCATCTTCCTTCTCTTCTTCCTTGAATCTCTCCAGACATCCCCCACGCTCCTTTCCGAACCGACCAACTGCGTCGCAGCTCACGCACGAACGCGAAATCCTTAAATACCTAATTTGATGCTAATTAGAACTCGCACTTGCTCCGAGGGCAAAGTCTCGCCGGGGTTCTCGCGTGCGCCGGAAACGATGGGAACGAGGCTCGTAACGCGGTTATTGATGCTTCCATGGAACAGAGCTGTCAGCCACGGCTTTGCTTGAGCTTTGATCGGGCTCGATATAACCCGCGCATAACGCCCGAGCGCGAATAAAATTCATGTTTCATGGCCACCGTCGCCGATGTAACAATCTCGAAACTTTCTCGGCCGTTTCGCTGTTTCTGTGGACCTTTCGTTCACTTTTTCCCTCGTATTTTAAGGAGATTAATTTAGAACTGGCCGGAGCGAGAGAACGTAGAGCCGGTTCTTCGTGGTTGTTAGCTCGAAGGATCAATTTCGCATTCGTTTTCGTCGACTGGTTCATTGGGGGTCTCTCGAGATTGCGCGAAACTAGGCAAGGAATTTACTGCATGGAAACTGGATAAGACGGAAGGAAAATAACGATTGCTATGTGTTCAAACATGATTCCATATCGCAGAGAAATTTCCGTTGCAAACCAGGAGCCGTTTACCTGTTTTCTCTTCGTCCAATCGTTCAAACAATTTTTCAAACCGTACGAAAATACAATTCTGACGGGAGAAAAATTATTTCTGCAATACTGGATCATGCAAGAATACATTGCCGAAAGTATTTTACCTCTACTTCGTCTAAAGGTTCTATAATAAATTCCTAAAGAATTTGTACGATCCCAATTAATTTTATATTTTATAAAATGGCGCAACGATCCCTGTTGATAAATTTTATAATTAGTCGTAAAAGGTTGCGCGTTGCTTTGGATAAACCGACGACCAAGAGAACGAAGCTGGATGGGTGGAGATAAACGAAAAGAGCCGTTTCGAAAAAGTCCAGATGTACGTAACTATTTATTATACGATAATTAGTCGCACTCGAATGCAGCACATTAATTCATCTATACAGTTTTACATAATTGGTTCACGCACTTGTAAGACGCCGACGTGTACATGAAATCATCGCTATGCTACACATGCCTAACATGCGACTGCCGCTGCTGCCATTTTTCTCCAACTATGCAGACTATGCCCCCCCGACTCGCCGGTTTCTGTGTCGCGAAATCTGGAAAATCAGATAAAATAAAGACAGAACGTTGATGAATGGAAAGGAACGAGAGACTTCGCGAGAAGAGACACGTTTTAATTGACGAGATCCCGTTTCCCGTGGAATAATTGCACGTTTAATTATACGATTTGGAATTCGCCGAGCGGCGGCCATCTTGCAATCTGCAATCAACAAGTGTAACGTCTCGCGCGCGATCATACACACAGGACCAATTAATAGTCATCTGGTTCGGTTTCCTTTTTTCCCCCATTCGTTTCGTTTATTTTTATTTTTAATTTTTGTTCGGCTATAATTAAGAATTCTCGTTTCGCGGGGGGAATTTAAATTAGTCCCTTAATTAAAAACGAAACAAAAAAAAATGGCATTTCGATGTCCAACACTTTTGCCACACGTCGATCCCCCATTGAAAAACATAGTGTCTCGAAGCCGTATTCGCAATTATACCTTACGTGTCGCTTGGATCTGCTAAAAATGCTGCGAGTTCGTGTTCTCCGCTAATTTTCGTTCTCACTAATGTACATACCGTGTCGTCAGTGGTCGAATGAGTGTGTTTCGTGCCGATAGAATCCAAAGATCGTGGACGCTACTCGATGAACCGGGAATTTGTCTATTTATCCGTGTTGTTGTAACAACGAAAACCAAACAAGAATATTTTCAGTTGCAATATTCTGTAAATTGCAGTTCACTATTTGGCAGGAGCATGGAGGGACCATTCAATAATCATGGACAATTTTACAATTCAACTTAAAGTATTTATAATTTGGCTCCATTTATTATTTTCCGTCAAAATATTAATTTAAATACAGGACGAATGACAACATCGCCATTTTCTTTGAGGCTTCAGTGACTGTAACGTCTTCGGCACCAAAAACTGTTGCAACAGAGAATATTTATACTTTCCAAATGGTTATATTTAAATATTAGTTGCAAACGATTGAAATTTAATTTTATCTACAAAAGAAGGCGTCATATTAACCTAAATACAAAATGACCAGTACGTCGCCATTTTCTTTACGTCTACAATTACTATAAAGTCTTCAGCACTGAAAACTGTTGCAACAGAGGAAATTTATATTTTCCAAATAATTATATTTGAATATTGATTGCAAAAGATTAAAATTTTATTCGTCTGGAGAGGAAGGCGTCATATTAACCTAAATACAAAATGACCAGTACGTCGCCATTTTCTTTTGTGGCTTCAGTGACTGTCACGTCTTCGTCACCGAAAACTGTTGCAACAGAGAATATTTATATTTTCCAAATGGTTATATTTAAATATTAGTTGCAAACGATTGAAATTTAATTCTGTCTGCAAAGGAAGGTGTCATATGAACCTAAATCCAAACCGACCAACACGACGCCATTTTCTTTGCGGCTACAGTAACCTTTCACGTCTTCGTCAACGAAAACTATTACAGCAAAGAAAGTTTACATTTTCTTTATATTTAAACATTCCACACAAAAGAATAGATTTCCCTCAAAAAGAAATGACTAACATTTGCATCAGTTAGACTCGCTTAAAAATTTTCAAAGCGATTCCAATTCAATGAAATTAATTTCTAAAATAATTTTCCTGATATTGAATGGCTCCGGACATTTTTCTCTTCCGTTGTAGAATTAATTATCTAAGTGTTTGCGTGTAGCATGAGTTTCAAATCGTTTTCACGTGTCGGTATGTTTTACGTTTGAGGATGATGGATGATTGAACACCATGGAATTCGTTAATCCGTGAGCGCTTTGGATTCGCACGGCACCGTAGAAAAAACTCGTATCTTAGCTACGTTTTGGCACGAGGAGAGGAACGCCGTTTTAAGACACGTCGCCTGTTCATTCGCGATTCTAGCCGTGAATGATCGTTCTCGATATCAAAAAGTCTATTACATCGGTTCGGCTAAAAAGGAAGAGAAGCAGCTCGCGAAATTCAGGGCCGAATTGGGCGAGGTACTCGATCGTAACTAGAAACATCGTTAAATTCCATTTCTCAATTCCATGCGATCGTGTCAACGAACATCTTCCGAAACGTACACGTTCAGAAAATGGCAATAGCCCGATTCACAGCACCAGATGAATTGAAACGTATCCGACACACGATTTCCAATTGCGAAACCATTTTGAAAATTCTCTTCGCATTCTACACCTATATCTACATATGCATAGATGCTCCTCTCAGTTGCATAATAAATTCCACGATGTTGCCTCTGATTTATTTACGCATCGAAGTAAACAAACGAAACATCGTCACATTTCCAAAGGATGCATATGTGCCCATAATTATGAAAGTAGTCTAAGTCGAAATTTAAAAAAAAATGAGTTTATCAGTTATTTCACAGCACATTATTTTAAACTAAATTTATTCAATGTAATTTTTACGATATCGTCAAAAATGAACGATTAGATAGTGGTTGTAATTCAACATTATATGGAATTCATTTAGTGTTAATTATGAAAGTGGTATAAGTCAGTTCAAACTTTAAACTAAATTTATTCAATGTAATTTTTACGATATCGTCAAAAATGAACGATTAGAGATAGTGGTTGTAATTCAACATTATATGGAATTCATTTAGTGCTAATTATGAAAGTGGTCGAAGTCTGTTCAAACTTTAAACTAAATTTATTCAATGTAATTTTTACGATATCGTCAAAAATGAACGATTAGAGATAGTGGTTGTAATTCAACATTATATGAAATTCATTTAGTGTTAATTATGAAAGTGGTCTAAGTCAGTTCAAACTTTAAACTAAATTTATTGAATGTAATTTTTACGATATCGTCAAAAATGAACGATTAGATAGTGGTTGTAATTCAACATTATATGGAATTCATTTAGTGCTAATTATGAAAGTGGTCGAAGTTTGTTCAAACTTTAAAAACAATACTTTCGTATGAAATTCACGCAAAATTTCATATTCATAATAAATTTCCATTAATCAAGACTAATAAAATTATAAATTAAAATGTCGCATAATGTAAAAATATTTTTTAATTTATTCAAATGCAATTCATTAAATATCTCGATACAAGAAATATGCGTCTTAGACCACTTTTATAATTATGGGCACATATCAACGAAGTAGTACCATCTTTAATTTGTTAACAATTAACTGCACGCGTCGCAAGGGTTTCGAAATGAAAGTATAGGATGGGCAACGGAAAACTGAAAGCATCCCAGAAAAAAAATGGCAAACTCGCGCAAAACGGCCCTGCAAGTTCGCGTGCCGAGAAACACTGCGCGTTTTCATAATTACACTGCGGATTCTCTGCCACGGATGCTGGAAACTCAAGGCTGATCTACAAATCAATGAAAAGATTTGAAAAATCAAAGAACGATCCAGCCGAAGGCTGGCTTCGGGTAAATCCTTGATCGTCCTCGATGATCGATCGAAACGCGATAAAACGAGGAATCAAGTTTCTACGTGCTCGACGTGTCCTACAAGAATCACGGTGAATTTTTCCTTCGCGCAAAGATCCGCAGTTAATTAACAACAAATCGCAGCACGCTCCTTCTCCGAGGAGTCCCTAATGGTGGCTCGTTCTCCGCACAAATACCCAGCTCGCGCTAGCGAGATAAACTATCGCCTAGTACCTTTGGTAATTCGGATGTGCATGGAACTATGATTATTATCACTGATTACTTAAACATACTCCATCGCTCTCGTCTCCAACGGTCGCCAAGCCCTCGACTATCACCTGGTGAGTCTCCGTCCATATTTATAATAAATAAAAAGGTAATTACACACGGTGTCCCAGAAAACGTGCGAGTTCCTTGACAGTATGAATGCCTGAAGATAATCTGAGAAATATTTTCCTTTGCGAAAATATTGTATGTAGCTCAGTTCTCGAGTTATTAACGAAAAACGTGGACCAATCGGAGCGCGGCTGTGGCGAGCGGGCCCCGCCTCCGCGACAAACCCCCACCCAACACCGGATACGTCATCTGTAGCCGATTGGCTCGCGTTTTCCTTTGATATCTCGAAAACGGAGACTCGTACGAAATTTTCGCAAAGGAAAAAATTTGTTAGGAGAACCCGAGGAGTTTTGTTCTTTCAAAGAACTTGATGTTTTCGGGAAAGACTGTATAATTATCTATCGGAAGGTATCGCAACTGTTTCGGCTTTGAATTGTTAAGTTTGTTCGGTAAATTAGTTTGATTTTGCGGAATCGTTGAGGCTGTCGGCGTTTGGCAGATGAAGCGTTAAACGCGAGGATCGGAAGGATCAACCGTCCGCTTCTCCGCTCGCTGCTATCGACTGATTGAGCGGCCCGTTGCCACGGGGCTGTTTGTTATTCGAAATGATTCCCGTGATTGATGAATAGTCATTTGTTCCTGTTACAAGTGATCGACGTCCGGCACCGGGAAATCTGTAGTTGAAACGTAACCGTCGAGCACGATCGCTTCGAAGAAATGACATCGATCAGAACGATTCCCGATCGCTTGTCCACGCCTTCGATAGTTAACTCCCTCAACTGTTTTCCGTTTTCCGCTGCCGCGAAACACGCGAACGCCTTTCGTTCGCGTTTTCGAGAACGGGTTCCTTCGATTCTTGCCTCGTAAAAGTTAGACTGGCGGGATTCTGTTCGACATTTAGGATAGACGAGGTTCGAGTCGAGATACTATACGCGATTTTAACCCATTCGCATCCGTAAGCGGAATATTCCGCATAGGAAGCAGTTTACTTGTCAATCTGCAATTTTATTATTTTATTGGCTAATTTCGTTGCATTTTAAACAAATTTTACTTTTGTTAATTGTTTTAAGAATCTTTGTCAGTGTTTAAAATTGATGATTGTATTGTAGCATTAGGTATCGATCATTTTATAAAATAGCATGTTAATTAAATTATACGAATTGTTCGGAGGTCGTTGATTGTAGAGGTAAAGAAACAGTTTGCTTGTCAATCTGCAATTTCATTATTTCATTGGCTATCTTCATTGCATTTTAAACAAATTTTACTTTTGTTAATTGTTTTCAAGATCTTTATCACTGTTTAAAATTAATGTTTGCATTGTAGCATTAGGTATCGATTATTCTATACAATACCGTGTTAATTAAATTATACGAACTGTTCGATAGTCGTTTATTGTAGAAGGTAACGAAACAGTTTGCTTGTCAACCTGCAATTTCATTATTTCATTGGCTATCTTCATTGCATTTTAAACAAATTTTACTTTTGTTAATTGTTTTCAAGATCTTTATCACTGTTTAAAATTAATGTTTGCATTGTAGCATTAGGTATTGATCATTTTATAAAATAGCATGTTAATTAAATTATACGAACTATTCGGAAGTCATTTATTGTAGAAATTAACGAAAGTCAGTGCTTGTCAATCTGCAATTTCATTATTTCATTGACTATTTTCATTGCATTTTAAACAAATTTTACTGTTGTTAATTGTTTTGTAGATCTTTATCACTGTTCAAACTTAATGTTTGCATTGTAGCATTAGGTATCGATCATTTTATAAAATACCATGTTAATTAAATTATATGAAATGTTTGGAGGTCTTTTATTGTAGAAGGTAACGAAACAGTTTGCTTGCCAATCTGCAATTTCATTATTTTATTGGCTATTTTCATTGCATTTTAAACAAATTTTACCGTTGTTAATTGTCCTGAAGATGTTTATCACTGTTCAAAATTAATGTTTACACTGTGGCATTAGGTATGCATTATTGTTAATTAAATTATACGAACTGTGGGAGGTCGTTTATTGTAAAATGTAACAAAATAACCGTATGAACAGCAAATTTTGTCGTAATGACCGAACTCGGAAACTCAATCAGAAACACGATGCAAATGGGTTAAGAAAATCGTGAGGGATGAAGGGTTGAAGAACGGCGATCCTTCCGACAGAAAAGTTGAACCGTCTCACCAGGAATCGAGCTTGTCCTTCGTTTCACCTGTTCGCGAGGGAATCCCCGTGAAAATCGCAGGAACACTGTGCGTCGTTCTCTCCGAAGCATCGTCGAGATCAGAGTCCGGTTCTCCGCGAACCTCCGTAGTGTTATAAAATCGAAAGAGAAGCAAGAGAGTAGGTCGCGTACAAGAGCGTCTCTGTTCCCCCCTTGTTCGAAAGACGGTCGAAAGTCGACCCCGAAGAAGCAAGGAACGCTCTCGGTTCGATCCTTCATCCAAGATGGCTGGAAAGGCTGCTGTAGCTGTCTTCCTCCATCTCAAGCCGTCGTCAGTAAAGATCGGAGAACGAGACCTGGGAGGAAACGCCGGAATGTAGGTGATGAAGAGCGTGCAGCTCCTCCATCGAGGTCGACGGCATGCTGTTGCTGTCCCCGAGGATGCTCGCTGCCGGTCCCACGTTAGGGGAACCGCCTGTGTTCGATGGCACAGGGGTCCCAGGACACCCCACGTTGCTCGCGGACGTGTTGCCCTCCTGCCTCATCATGTTCCGTCGCCATTTCGCGCGGGCGTTTTGGAACCATACCTGGGACCAACCAGAACTCGACTGGTCACTTGCTATTTCGAATACCCGACAAACACCGCTATTTTATTGAAACACAATTTGCCCGGCAATTTTTCTCTGAACTTATCTCACGTCATCGGCTATTACTCGTTTAATCCAGTCCGCAAATTAAATTAAATTTCTACATTTTACTTTTTAATATTTGGGATCCATACCTGGGACCAACCAGGACTCGACCGGTCACTAGCTAGTTCGAATACCCGTGAGACACCGGTATTTTATTTTAATACATGGTTAACTGGTAATTTTTCTCTGAATTTATCTCACGTCAATGGCTATTACTCGTTTAATCTAGGCCTCAAATTAAATTAAATTTACCAGCATTTTATTTTAACTCTTTGCACTCCAAACAATTTTAATTCCTAACTCGAGGCATCTTTCTGTTCCAGAATAATTCCACTACACGTGGTTAATTTGCGTTTGTGCATACCAAATTTGTTACTGTTAATCGTACAGCACCACTTCAATTCGTTACTAACTTCTTAATTACAAATATTTGTAATGTACAAATTATTTTGACTAATAGTCTGACAATTTTTAGAGTCGCCTCAGAGGAGCCATTGGAGTGCTAAATTAAAATGCTAAAATTATTAACAATCTGTGAATAATAAAAGATTGTCCCAGTTTAACATTACTTTATAAAAATAACAAAATTGTGCCCGTCAAAATTTATAGCAATTTTTCGTGTAATAATCAAAGAAATGAATTTATCAATTCATGCCTGAAGGATGCACTTTTATGATTGTGTTTTTACTCAGTAATTATAAATAACAGTTGAACGCATAATTTTGACGCACCCCGTAAATCGAGTGTTAAAGCTTCAGAATAGTTTCTGTTGAAGAATTTAGGGGACTAGTTAATATTAATCGATTCGAACTACCTCGCAGTAATTCCAGCGTAAGTAGTTTGCGAGCGGGTTAATTCATTAATAAATAATTCAATCGTCTCTCGGTTAGAGACCGAGCATTCCCGAGTCACAAAAAGGCGAACTCCCTATAATCTGTCGTAGAGCAGCCAAAGAAAGTTTCACGAGTTCGCCCGCGGGCGTTAATTTATAGTTCCGTTTACAAAACGGAATCGTTAAAAGCATGTTAACAAATTACGCCGGCGACTGGCGCGACCGCGCAGCAACATTTGTCATGCGGGATTATAATTTCGACATCAATCTTTCGATGACTGGCCGCAATAGAGAAATAACAATCGCTTGCGCGAAGGTGAATCATTCTCGAGAACTAGCAGCTTCACTTTTATGCTTGACATACTGTTTCAAATTGTCCCAAAATTTCTTCTGCATTAACATTTTATCATTGTTTAAACTTCCTCTTACTAAAAGCTGGAATTTATAGTTCGCAAATTTTTGTTAAAAATATAAACATATTTTTCTTAGAGATTTTCAAAAATTGTACAAAGTTCGAATAGATACTCTTGCCTTTCTTAGAAAGCAAGTCAGTCGCATTTATTAAATTTACCCTCTAATTTAACAATGTAGTTCTGGCAATTTAATCTCGCCAGAAATGAATGCCCACTAATTGTTTAAACCGCAAATATACGAATTTTATTTTTTAGTTTGACAATGTGGTTCAGAAATTTCATCTTTGCCAGAAATAAATGTCCAATCATTTCTTAAACCGTTAATGTTCGACTTTTAATCATTCATTTGACAATTTGGTTCAGGAAATTTCATCTTTGCCAGAAATAAATGTCCAATCATTTCTCAAACCGTAAATGTTCGACTTTTAATCATTGAATTGACAATGTGGTTCAGGAAATTTCATCTTTGCCAGAAATAAATGTCCAAACATTTTTTAAACCCCAAATATTCGACTTTTAATTATTCATTTAACAATGTGGTTCAGGAAATTTCATTTTTGTCAGAAATAAATGTCCAAACATTTTTTAAACCGCAAATATTCGACTTTTAATTATTCATTTAACAATGTGGTTCAGGAAATTTCATCTTGCCAGAAATAAATGTCCATTCATTTTTTTAAACAGCAAATGTTCGAATTTTAATTATTCAATCAACAATGTGGTTCAGGAAATTTCATCTTTGCCAGAAATAAATGTCCAAACATTTTTTAAACCGCAAGTATTCGACTTTTAATCATTCAATTGACAATGTGATTCAGGAAATTTCATCTTTGCCAGAAATAAATGTCCAATCGTTTCTCAAACCGTAAATGTTCGACTTTTAATCATTGAATTGACAATGTGGTTCAGGAAATTTCATCTTGCCAGAAATAAATGTCCAATCATTTTTTAAATGTTGAATCGAAAGAAAATTTTGGGACAATTTGATGTTTGCGGATTAGGCGACAAAGGTAGAATCGAAAGTTGATAACCTACCTGAAGCACCCTCTTCGAAAGCCCGGTCTTTTGCGCCAGTTGCTTGAGATCCTTCGCGTCGGGGTTCTGATTTATAGCAAAATAATTCTTCATCGTACGCAACTGATGATGCTTGAAGCTCGTTCGCATTCGCTTCGTTCGTTGGCTCTGGTGCACGGGGCCAGGTGACCCGACAGACGCGTCGTACGCGGCCAGGGATTCCATGGACGAAGACAGTTCGGTGGGATGGAGAAGCTCTACAACAAAATGTCCTCCATTATTCAATACCCTCGTCCCCCTTCGCGTTTCAGACATATTTGTTGCGAAAATTCGCTTCTTGTT
This sequence comes from Agapostemon virescens, assembly GCA_028453745.1. Lineage (NCBI taxonomy): Eukaryota > Metazoa > Arthropoda > Insecta > Hymenoptera > Halictidae > Agapostemon > Agapostemon virescens. The sequence goes on along the minus strand of JAQQRL010000428.1, from coordinate 324 downwards.
TGCTCAACCGGGCCCCCATCAACCTCCGCAATCTCTAAAAAAGGAAGTCACTGCCTGAGGGCAGACGTTGCAACCTATCGTTGCCATTTTATCCATTCTTTCCATGTCCGACAGTTTTCTAAACCGCAAACTGTTTGAATTTTACCCTCTAATTTGACAATGTGGTGCAGGCAATTTAATCTCCCCTGAAACGAATGTCCACGAATTTTTTAAACCGCAAACATACGAATTTTATATTTGCTAAACCGCAAATGTTCGACTTTTAATCATTAATTTAACAATGAGGTGGTAGGCGATTTAATTTTGCCATAAATAAATGTCCAA
>JAQQRL010000425.1:0-11700 GCA_028453745.1 Agapostemon virescens | reverse complement strand
AAGTTATTAAAATACATTTTGAAAATCAGTGTTCAATAAAAAAATGCCCATTGTATATTACATGAATTTTTCGGCATACATAATCGTCCATCTGAGCAAACAATTCGAAATTTGGTTAAAAAGTTTGCTGAAACTGGATCTGTTCGTGATAAACCAGGATCAAAAACAGGTCGTTCGAATGGAGACATTGCAGCTGTTCGTGAAAGTGTTGTTAATGAGCCATCAACATCGATTCCACGTCGATCTCAAGAATTGAGCATTTCTTATGGCAGTCTGTAGCGAATTTTGCATAAAAATCTGCATTTGCATGCTTACAAAATTCAAAAAACACAAGAATCGAAAGAACGTGTCCATTTGCAATGCATAAATTTTGCTGATTGCTTGTTAGAGTATCTTCCAATGGGTGCATTGTTTTCATGCAACATTATCTTCACTTCCATAAGCAAAATTGTTGCATATGAGGAGATGAAAATCCAAGAGCCATTCAAGAAAAATTATTTTATGCAACAAAAATTACTGTCTGATGTGCATTTTGGTCAAAAGGCGTAGTCGGTCCATTCTTTTTCGAAAACGAGAATGAAGATGCAGTTACAGCGGATGGTGCACGTTATAATAAAATGATTATCCTTTATTTATGGCTGAAAATAAATGGAATTGACATAAGCAATGTTTATTTTCGACAAAATGAAGCGACGCCACACGCAAAGCGTGAAAACATCGCTTTGTTGCGATCGAAATTCAATGGTCGATTAGTTTCAAGGAATGGGGATGCAAATCGACTACCTTGTTCGTGTGATTTCACCCCATTGGAAATTTTTCATTGGCGTTAAATAACAAAATTTATGCCAACAAAGCAGCAACAATTCATGACCTAAAAACAAGATTAGAAATGAAATTGGTGAATTGAACGAGCAAATATGTCAAAATGTCATCGAAAATTTTTATGATCGAATTGATCTCTGTGAACGTGGTTGTGGTGGTCATTTGACGGATACCGTTTTTCACACATGATTGTCATAGATGATAAGTAAATAAAAAGAACCAATAAAATAAAGAACACAATATTTCTATATTTGACAGGTGGACTTTGTATATCACGCTAGAGATAAACTAGTCGCTAGGAAGCTCTTTAGAGAAACTGTTCGTCGCGTTTTGTTTAAATATTTATAGTCGGTTGTCAAAGTGATGAACAAAGTAATATAATGTTTAAAATATTTATATATCTCGTGCACTTAAAATTGGGAGATGTACGATTTGTGCACTCTAAATATTGTAAATCAATTAGAGAATAAATAAACAGAAGCTTTGGTTTTCATGATATGCAACAAAATAATTAAAGACAAAATTATAAAAGTAGATTGATATCGATTCGACGAAAGTAAAAAACATTAGTACAAAAATTGTCATTTATTTTTTAAAGAACATTGCAGAACATTGTATTTTGCTACATTTTCTTACAGAATGATCCTTAAAAATTTACAATCGCTTTATTCAATGGTAGAAATTTTATTATCGATGTCCTGTGATATCTTTCAGAAATATTTATTTGTCACTGCTAGCTTTAGTAAACACGCTGATAGATTTACTGTTGAACATTCCAGAAGAGATTCTGTGATTGCAATATAATTTTCTGTGAATATATTAATTGAAAATAATAAAAATTTGTCTGCGAAAGTATAAATTGAAAGTAATAAAAATTTGTCTGTGAATGTATGAACTGAAAATATTACAAAGTTGTCGGTGAAAGTATGAATTGCAAATAATAAAAATTTGTTGGTGAAAGTATGAATTGCAAGTGATAAAAATTTGTTTGTGAAAATATAAATTGAAAGTAATAAAAATTTGTCTGTGAAAGTATGAATTGCAAATAATAAAAATTTGTTGGTGAAAGTATGAATTGCAAGTGATAGAAATTTGTTTGTGAAAATATAAATTGAAAGTAATAAAAACTTGTCTGTGAAAGTATGAACTGAAAATATGAAAATCTTGTCTGTGTCAGTATGAATTAAAAATAATAAAAACTATTGTATGAAAGTATCAATTGAAAAAAATAGAAACCTGTCAGTGAACGTATCAATGGAAAATACTTAAGAATTTGTCAGTGAACGTGTGAACTGAAAATATGAAAATCTTGTCTGTGTCAGTGTGAATTAAAAGTAATAAAAACTTGTCTATGAAAGTATCAATTGAAAATACTAAAAATTTGTCAGTGAACGTGTGAATTGAAAATAATAAAAACTTGTCTGTGAAAATATGAACTGAAAGCAATAAAAATTTGTGTGTGAATGTATGAACTAAAAATATTGAAAAATTGTCAGTGAAAGTGTGAATTTAAAATAATAAAAATTTGTCTGTGAAAATATAAATTGAAAGTAATAAAAATTTGTCTGTGAAAATATAAATAGAAAATAATAAAAATTTGTGTGTGAAAGTAGGAACTGAAAATACTACTTTGTCAGTGAACGTGCGAACTGAAAATGTAAAATCTTGCCTGCGACAGTATGAATTAAAAATAATAAAAACTTGTCTACGAAAGTATCAATTGAAAATAAATGATTACTGTTGCAAGCTCAACATTGACCTCCTATCTCGACAGTTACATCACCGACTTCCAATTGTCTCCATTGCGCATACACCCGGTACCTTTATTAACAACACGAGCCTCGTGGATTCAAATTGCCCGAACATTCTCGCAGCCGTCTGCATAGAGAACACTCTCGTATCTCGATCGGCGAAAAATCTTTCTTGCATAATTCCCGGACCCGGACAGCTCCACTTCCATCCCTGCCGGCCGCTCAGCATCCTAATCGTCCATCGTTTTCTCTTTGGCCGTCGCGTATCGAGCTCTCCGTGGCAACATGGATCCTGGCATACGGCCAGGAATATTTATGGTATTACTTGGCGAAGCTTGAATAGCAAAGCCGCGGTATGTCCTACAAGTTATCGGAGAGTTTGCTTCTTGGGTGGCTTCCTGGCTCCCCAGGGGGTGCCCCGTCATCCTTTTTCCTCCCCCTACCTCCCTCTTACCTTCCCCTGACTCCCTCCGCCATCGCGATTGCCCCCCATAGCAGCCCCGATCGCGGTTTCTTTTCACCTCGCTCTCTTCCTACTCTCTGTCATTGACAACGTAACGCGTGCCAATGGAAATGCCCATTGTTCAACTGTCAAAGCCTATAGAATATCAGAAAATTACAGACCCTTCAGCTGTATTGACAATACTAATCACCGTTTCTACTGGCACAATCTATCCTAACAATACTAACCCCGTCGTAGCAGGCAGTTCCTCCAAAAAGCCATTTCTTTTATTAGAATTTTAAATTCATCACGACCCATAGCTGCTCACCAAATATGGAGTTACTGTCAATTTCCAATTCTTTTCCCTTGCTTTGTGTAAGACAAGGCGTTTTTCCAGGTTTATTACCTGTTACGGTTGATTCTTAGGACACGGGGATTCCACGCGCGGCAGGATACGAATTGTTGTATACCAACGATGAGACTAGCTTTAGCAATCACTCGTGTAATCTAAGCGTTTCAGTTCGTCTCTCTATCTTTAGTTCGTCATTCTACCCATTATTACTCATCCTTTAACTTCATTCCCTATGATTCATCCCTTACTGACCATTAGACGACAACAACCCCCACTATACTTCACAGGAAAACCTATATCTTCTACAGAATTCGGTTTCTCTCGAGCAATCTTATTTTCATTCTCATTCGCTGCTGCACAATTTTTACCGAATTTTGTTTATACGACTAATAGTCATTTCGTATATTGTCTGTAGTTTGTATTTCGTTCAGAAATTGTACCTAATAAAATATATTAAGTATCTGGAGTACAGCAGAATTGTACCAGAGAGTGACCTTTAGTCTGGGAGGGTATGGCAAGAAGGACTATTAAAAGTCATAAAGAATCACTTCCAAAATGAGATACACAAGCTTTTAAAATCCTACCGAGCTAACCGAACATTCTACGTCAAAATAAAAGATTCGTTTTCAGGTATAAATTACATAAATGTTGGAGTGCCACAAGAAAGTGTGCTAGGGCCTATATTATATACTTTATTCGCAGCAGACGTACCAACAGTGTATGAAAATTGAATCTACGAATTTGCCGACGGCACTGCAATATTAGCAGTACAAGAAAATCCAGACGATGCAGCCAACATTCTTCAGACACATATACACCTTCTCGAAAAATGGTTAACAGCAAGAAAAATAAAGGTAAACAGCAACAAATGCAATCACGCGACGTTCACATTCCGCAGACAGAAGACAACAAGAATAACGCTATAGAACAATGAAATTTCACAAAAGAAGCGTAGATACCTAGGACTCTACCTAGACTTTCCTGGAAACAACATGTTCGTAGAAAATTGAACAAATTAGAGCGAAAAGGAAAGATATATACGGAAAAATAAATAATTAATATATAAAACTATAATAAGGCGCTTTTGCGGGTTTATTATCTGCTAGGGTTGATTCTCGAGACGCGGATTCCCTGCCTGTCGCTCGAAGGTACGAATTGTACCTGCGAGTGACCTTTAGTCGGGGCGGTCGCTTTACCCTTTCTTTGTAATGCTAAGACCAATCAACGAAGACCACCGTTTCCCTCGTACCGAAAAATGCAAAATCCATGAATTTTCTTGTATCGCCTACACCGAGTTTACTCGTAACGAAATCGTAATACAGACAGACACTTGAAAATTGTCTCTCAAAGGGTAAGCATCATCATCAAAACTTGTAATCATTGTTACGTTGTGTTAGAGTTTAAAATACAGAGTTTTACTTCTTGTTATAACTACAGTGACCGGCGTTAATATTCGGACACCATGATACTCGAGAAGTTCTTGCTGTAAGTCTTCACTGTTAACAGACTTAAAGAATTCGTCGGTTTCTAATGATAAAACACACGTATTTTAACATAGTTTTTATTCTATATTTTATTTATTTTTAGATTTCTGTATTTTACATTTTATAAAAATATTCGGACACTTTGCGAATTATAATTTTGTAATTAAAAACGTTCATATATTTTAATAAAAGGATATCGATTTTAGTACTTTGTTGGCTTACCCTGTTGTTTAATTACATGGCTCAATCATTTGAGCATACTAGAAATAACTTTATATAAATATTCTAGCGGAATATATGATCATTCTTCACTCAATTGTAATTTTAATTCTTCCGTCGACCTTATCGGTGATATTCTGATTCGACTATTTAAATAATCCTATAAATTTTCGATTGGATTTAGATCCGGTGACTGTAGAGAAGGTTGCAATACTTTTGCACAATTATACAATAAATATTCTTGAATTACACGTGATTTGTGTTTCGGATTATTATCTTGATAAAATTGAAAACTGCGGTGAATACTCATATTAGTTGCACTTTTTATTAAATTTTGTTTCAAAATATGTAAATATTTATTCTTATCCAGAATTCCATCAATGAAAACTAATTCGCCCATTCCAGTAGCTGAGATACAACCCCAAACCATTGCACTTCCTCCGTCATGTTTCAGGATGGGTCTGAGATTTTTAGTATGAAGCTCTTCATTGACTTTACGCCATATAAGTTTGTGTCCGTCGGACCCAAAAATATTGTACTTCCTTTCATCTGCAAAAATTACATCTGTCCACCATACTTCTTCTTTAGAAATGTATTCCTTGGCGAACAGTAATCTTTTCTTTCGATTCACATCGTTAATATATGATTTTTTTCGTGGAATTCTGCTATGATGTCCACTTTCATGAAGCATTCGACGGATTCTATCAGAAGAAACATTCTTTCCGGTTTCTTCAAATAATTCTGCAGACAATTTCGGGGCACCTAAACTAGGATCTTTTTTCATTTTTCAAGTCATATTACGTTCGTCACGAAAGTCAAGTAGTTTTGGACGACCACGCTGAGGAATAGATTCGATTTTATCCTCAAAATTATATCTTCGCATGTTGTCCGCTACAGTACTTTTATTCAATTTTAATAATGTACCGATATCTCGGTATGATTTCCCTTTCTTGCGATTATAAATAACAAGTTGATGTACATCAAACATTGTGTTTATACCTTTACGTGGCATTTACACAACTAATATGTACGATGCTAACAAAGTTCGAAATGAAACTAACTTTACCAGATAGTGCTTACATCTTACATTTACAAACATTGCCACTGATCACCGTACCTGGCTTAACAGGACGGTCAAACTGCGAAGCGTATGTAATGTCCGAATATTTTTGCGATGTCAAAATTCAGCATTGTTTTGTTTAACATTGATTAACGCGAAAAGTATACAAATGTGTTTTTTTGTTATTACCAAATAACAAATTCTTTAAGTCCATTAACAGTGGAGATGGACAGCAAAAACTTCTCGAGTATCATGGTGTCCAAATATTAATGCGGGCCACTGTACCTCTCGTTATTTATTCATACATCAAAGTATCATCCCTATAATCTAACCAGATAGTGGGGAATCGTCTTGAACTCACGTTGTCAGGAACCTGAACCGAAGATTTACGACCTTCGGCGACGCCGAACCATTGACCGCGTCCCAACGCGATATGACCTAACACCCATTATCAGCCTCTTCTTCCACGGGCCATTTTTGCCGAGCTTCCGGTTCCGGTTAGGTTAATTATCAGAATTTCCTGGGTTAACCCTTCGATGATCCTTCAAGGCTGCTTAGGGATTCTACACACTGCCGCTCAAAAGCCTGAGGTCGTTTTTAGTCACTGCAATCTCCTAAAACCGGTTACCAAGCCGTTAACCCGAAAGCTATGAAGCAGTGACTATTTTACTTTGTGCGAAATAATACATTCAATAAACAACAAATGAGAAGTTTATTTTGAAAGTGGCGTAAGTCCATTTAAAAAAAAAATCGAGTCATCTACCATAATAATTACATTTTTACAAGATCTTTTCATTCTGAGGCAACTTGTTACTAATATATTTAAAATCGTTAAGATTTTATAATACGAAAATTTGCTGGTTCATGAAGCGATGAAAAAGTTTATTTTGAAAGTGGCGTAAGTCCCATTGTGAGAGTTTCAAATGGATATGGAAAATAATTATGCAATAAAATTTTATGAGATCCCAGCTTTATGTTTAATTATCAAAGTAACAGTTGAATTATCAATGTGCAATGAATTTGTTTTAAACAACAGAACAGTGCCTGTCCACAGAAAATGCGATTTTTAAAAGGCTAAAAAATACTGACGGTGAAAGAGTAAATTGGTTTAAAGTATGTTGGATGAGATTTTTGAGAAGCGATTCATATAAGTTATTCTATGAAACGACAATGAACGAGGATGCACTATTCAAAACATTGAATTTAATACCGTAACGGGGAAGACCGAAAAACTTTAATAATATCCAGTTGGTATCACTGTACAAAAAACCGAGACCACTGACAAACCTAAAATATAAGAACTTAATGGATTTATTACATTATATACCACCTGCACACCACAGTTATTTTAAATCCCTCCCACGTACACAAACTGGAGAAGACTGAATAATAATTAATAAAACTATATTAATTTTAATGTAAAAATTATTTAACAAAGAATGAAAGTTGAATATTTTTTTGATTTTATAACATAAAAGTGTATACATTTATTTTAATTTCAAGGGAAATTTACGTTTCCTATGGACTTGTGCTTTCTTAAGAAATGAAAACGTCGTTTAATTGATTTTGAAAATGGCATAAGTCCATTCATAGCCATCAAAAACATATTATTTCTTCAATAATGTTAATCATGCTAATTGGGATGACAAATTTAACACCTTTAGAAACCCAAAAACATTATTCTATTATGTTATCTATTACCCATATTTTTAAATTTAATCCAACGCAAACCCTTCAATATCTCGATTCGAGCATAAATGGACTTAAGCCACTTTCAAAATAAACGACTCAAATATCATTCATTGGTAAATTTTAGGTTATCCGAAAAGTTCGTGCCAATTTTGACTTAAGATTAAAACGCAACGGATTTAAGTTTTGGTATATACTAACATTTTTTCTACATGCAGTAGTTTACGAAAATATTCGAACACTTTTTGAATTTGTATAACTTTATTAAAATTGAACGAAACGTCTTAACTTTTCTTGAGCAATTAGAAGTATTGATTTACTAAATGATATGCGAAAAGGATTTTGTAACAGTTGCAATTGGTATGAATTACATGAAAAATGTAAAAAGCACTTTTTAAATGTTTTTCATGTAATTTTGTAGACCTATGATAATTATACAAGTACAGAAAAATTCATTGAAATCGATCGATGTCCTCATGAGATGCATGCCATCCAAAAATTGTGAAAATTGCAATTTTTCACGATTCTCGGTCAATTTCTGTTGAAACTCCACAAATTTTTACATCTTTCTATGCGTGTTGTTTTTTTCTGCGTCAATCGATTTCGATGAAATTTTCAGCATGTGTATAACTAACACAGGTTTACAAGACGCATTAAAAAATATCTTTTTTATTTTTCCCTGTAGTTTCTTCCAATTAGAATTGTTTCGAAATTATTCTTGCACAGCATTTAATAAATTACTACTTTTAGTTGCTCGAGAAAAGTCAAGTCATTTGGTTGAAACCTTAAAAAGTTATTTAGGTTTGAAGAGTGTCCGAATACTTTCTTGAACCAATTAATTTAGTGTAATAATTAATGATAGAATTGAGTATGCTGAAGCCACTATAATGACGCATCGTAATATAAGATGACATCTGTGAAAGCCACTACAGTAGAGCATCGTGCTTAAGAGGTTACAATTGGACCAAACAATTTGCATTTTTCTGTTTAGATAATAGAAGACCGTCTGCTAGTCAATATGCGAAAAAGCTTTTTTAGACGCGTACATTGTTCAACGCGACGTAGAAACGTTTAATATTATATTACATCTCTATGGAATGGAAAATGTAAAGAATAATTTCAGCACAAGTGGCTTATTACAGGCGAAAAACGTCGAAAAATTGGTTTTCCTTATTTTTAACTATGGTGCACCAGATAAAAGAATCTGAAAAAATGTTTAAATCACTACTTTCATAATACAATGCTACTATAAAAATTTCGTAGTGGTGCCAAAACTACTTCTGTACGAAATCTGCATTTTTAGGAATTTTCATTTTTTATAACTAGGATTTTCAATTTAAAAATCAGTAAAAATTTGGAAATGTGCACATCGATTGCCTTGATGTGACAAAATTTTTCCATAATTTTTGTATGCGATTAAATAGAAGAAACTCGGTCGAAATATAGTAAACCGAATTTACTTTATACCTTCACCCCTGGTCACGATAGGAAATTAAAATTTGATATGAAAGGGTTTATAGTTATATCAGGTAATATCATAGGTATACAGTTAAATCAGCTGAAGGACATTTTTGACCATCTAACCCGGCCAAACCCTTTATCACAGTCCAGAAAGAAAATTTAATAATTTTCGTAAATTGAATAATCCGAAAGTTTGAAATTCAGTTGAGCTTGAATCCAAAGTGCTGAAATATCGTTAAAATGTGAACCATCAAAAAAGCTATCGAATGCTACGAAGACATTTCCAATTCGAAGTGAGAAGGCAACGAAAAATCACACGTCTCGATGGTGTCGCCTTAAAGAGAAGACTTTAATCACCGGGTACACGGCAATTAGGGTCGCGGAAAGTCTAGTTTACACTCCGTAAAAGGGATTGATAGTATTTTTTCATTTCCGCACGATCGCCGAAGAAGCTAACAAGCGATAAATCATTACGGAACATAGAAACGGCGATGGAAAAAAGGCAGCGGCAGGTACTGAAAGGTTCTTTTCCCGTTGACAAAACCGTCGCGACGCAGTTCATCAAATTTATGATGTAGCAGCGCCACGGTGATATTCATGACCTCAATCATCGCTGCGACGGAAAAAGCACCGAGCAGCAATCCTCGCAGAAAATAAGCCTGTACATCGCGTCGGCCGCGGCGAGGCGGCCCTTTTTCCTCTAGAATCCCGTATAATCAAAGCGCGATTCATAATTTCTATCATCCGGCCACTCGTAGCTCTCCGGAGCTAATTAAATACGCCGCGCTTCCCATCGGGGGATATAGCGCCAGTAATATATCGATGCTATCCTCTCGACATGACGAACAGGTTCCCGAGGAACGGCGATCGTTCGGTCACGTGAAAAAAAACCGAGCTCTGTCTGGCAGCCGCTCTGGCAACGATGACGGATGCCCGAGTCGCTAGTTTGCTATCCCATCGCTCCCATTACAATCGTATATTTTAGGGGAAATATTAGCTACGAGTCTCGGTCAAAAAGTTACGTTCCGCGGCAAAAAGGTAGCACGGGTTCGGAATAAAAACCTAGATAAAATCGGCCACCAGTTTTCCATAACTCTTATTTTCAATTACTTGAAGCTCTCAACGGGTTTCTTTTCCTAAACCGTCCATTACCGCGTAGCAAATAAATGCACGCATTTTTCCGGAAATTTAATTTAACACTTTGCCGGTCGCTCATTTCTCGCACCGCCATTCGGCTGCCGCCGGTGAGATTCACGCAGGTTCCACTACATTCCGCGCCAAAAAGATGGCACATCCGTAAAATATTGCTATTTTTGAAAACTGTGATGAAATTTGATATGTTTCTTTCCGTATACAGTGGGGGATAAAAGTATTCGTACACTCTTCAAATCTAAATAACTTTTTTAAGATTGGACCAAATGGCTTGACTTTTCTGGAGCAACTAGCAGCATTGATTTACTAAATGATATGCAAAAATAATTTTGAAATAATCCAAAAATATTAAAATTATTTGGAGTATAAGGTGTTGAAATCTACCAGGTATGTAAATATGTAACCAGAATATTTTGACAGAAAATTCACGTTTATTGTATGAAAATGATACAAAATATTTTATTCAAAGTTTTATTGCGCATTAATAGCTATACAATTTTCCCAGTTTCTCTGACACTTTGTGGATGCCACGCCAAAAAAACTGTTCCTGTTTTGAGGCAAACCAGTCATCGAGTCATTCTCGTACATTTTTGTGAAATGTAAAGCGCTGTTTAGCAAGTGCGAGTCCCGTCGATGCAAATAAGCAATAATCGGATAGAAACAAGTCTTGTGAGTAAGCCGCATGCGAAAGTATTTCCCAACTAAACGCCTCGATGGCTTCCTTGACCGGTTTTGCTGTGTGCTACAGTGCATTATCATAAAGCAAAATCACTTTGTGTTGCCTTTTTTAATATTCCGGTCGTCTTCTGGATCTTTCCCATGGCTTTCAAACGTATGCAAACGGCTTCTCAAGTCGCATTTAATTGATCCACGAGTTGTTGCCGCGTTTGAGCGTCATCCTCATCCAACGATGCTTGCAATTCGCTGCCATCAAACTTGTTCCGTGGTCTTCCGCGATCTTCGTTTCTCACGTCGAAATCGCCACTTTTAAATGTTCGATACCACTCAAAGCACCGTGATTTACGAAGAGCATGCTCACCGTAAGCTTCGACAAGCATTCGACGCCATCCCGCAGCCATTTTCTTCAAATGGTAACAGAAAATCAATACTGTCCCCAAATCGTAGTTTCGAAGCACAAAATTCGACATGTTCAACGCTTTTAAAAACTGTCTTGTTGTATGAAACTTGTATGGTCGTGAGTTGAAAATCTTTAGCAGATGTCGAAACAAGAAAATGGCGTCAACGACGCGGTTTGACGGTAAGTACAT
>JAQQRL010000424.1:0-11716 GCA_028453745.1 Agapostemon virescens | reverse complement strand
ATCTTCAAGATGCACTCCTGAAGAGGACAATGCAAACTTGGAGTCTATAGCAGTTTTATTTGCGAGAAATATTTTTGATCATCGAGGGACCTTTTTCTGTTCTATTTTTCTTCTTCCTTCACCTTTGTTTAATAGTTGGCCGAGCAGCTCTGTAGCATTCATTCCTGCGACAATTTGTACATGCGTCGAAGTAAAGCAAAGCTTACACTGTATTTTAGAACAACGTGAACAAATTTGTTTAACTTTTACCTCGTTCCCATTTTTGTTGTATAAAATGATCAAAAATGAAGGTTTGTCAATTTTCAAGATGTCGTCCCAAAGAGAAGAGTGCAAGCTTCGAACGAGTGGTGGTTCTTCAATATTCCAGACGCAGTTCCGAAGAGGAGTATGCAGGCTTCGTATCTACGATACTTTCATTTATGAGAAACGTTTTCGATAGGTTTTAGAGACGTTTGAATGCGCTGTATTTGTTAGGGGAAATGGGTCTTCAGTTTCTCACCTGCCACATCATGCGCAGTTATCTCGAAGAAAGATGAACGCTGCGGTGCGGAAATGCAGGCACCAAGCTTGAAAGTAAGTCGCGATTGTCGCGTTTCAAATCGTAGATTCTCTTCAGCAACGCGTCTGTGCGTCGTCGAGGAACTTCTCTCTCTTCTATTTTTCATCGTCTTTCTCCTCTGCTTGCTGGTTGATCTTCATAGACCAGCAAACCTAACTCAGAAACTCGGTATTATTTATTCCTGCGACAAGTTACACTCGCGTCGCCATAATACAAAGTCTACAGTGCGTTTCAGAGAAACGTGTACGACTTTGTTTAACTTCTACGTGGTTTTCATTTTTGGTGACGTCAAGTCTCCACTTTCAAGATGTACAAAGCAGGAATTTTCTCGTCGTTCTAAAGAGAAATATTTTTAGTCATCACAGAAACCTTTCTCTGTTTTATTCTTCTTCATCTTTCTTCATCATGCGTCACTATAGTGGCTTGAGCACACTCAATTGCATTATTAATTATTAAAGCAAATTATTATAGTTAAAATACACGCATCATATGTTGAAGAAAAATTATACAATTTCATTAAAAATATTATTAATGTTAAAGTATATGCATCGCATACTTAAGAAAAATTATAATTCAAATATATAATTCTATTCATATAATTCAAAAGTTATCAAAAACTTCATTTCAAAGTTGTTAAAGATAAAGTATATATCACATATTTAAAAAAAATTATAAAATTTCATTAAAAAAACTATTAAAGGTAAAATATATGCATCATATCTTTAAGAAAAATTATAATTCAGTTATTAAAAACTTAATTCCAAGGTGCTCTGCCTTACAAAGAAACAGTCCCGTGCAAAATTCAGCCGTGCCTAATAGGTTATGGTTGGTCCAACAACTCGATATTAGTTATTCCTTCAACAAACTATACTCACGTCGCCATAAAGCAAAGTTTACAGCGCGTTTCAGAGAAACGTGAACAGCTTTGTGTAACTTTTACTAGATTCTCATATATGTTGCATGAAATGGTCGAAACTGGAGGTTCCTGAATTTTCAAGATGGCGTTCTAAAGAGGAGAATGCAAGCTTCGAATATATGGCAGTTTCACTTACGAGAAATATTTTTGATAAATTTTGGAGACTTTCGAATGTACTGAATTTTCTAAAGTTACAAATTAAATTTGTAATCTAGCATTTTTAAAAAAACTGCTACACAGTTCTACGTTTATTTCTTTCCGTGTTAGTCTTACGCTGTCTGCCACATATTTTTGTTAGCAAACGTACTCATTGTAACCGCAGCCTAACAAGTACGCGTTCACCCGGTCAGGTTCGCCCTGCGGCTGCAAACGCGAACGTACCATTGTAATTGACGTTTATTGACGGTTATCGAAACGTATTCGCGAGCCGTCACCGCGTGTTGCGAAGCGGCGATCGTTCGAATGGGACAAAGAGATCGAGGCTGACGCGGAAAGTCCGCAGAAGAGGATAAATTGCGATGGCGGCGGTTGCGGTCTACGGGGACCCGGTCTCCGCGGTTCCGTTTGCATCGTAATTGCCGGTAAACTGTAATATTTCGTCCTGTTTATTCGCGTATTACTGTTCCTTATTTTATTTCGCGTAGACAGCGCTTTATTCCAAAGCTGCGTGCTCCGACGGGTCTGCCGATGCGAGGGTGGGTGCGGGTTAACGCTTTTTCGCAAGGATCATGCTTTTTTGAATCCACCTCCTGCTATTCGAGGAGAAAATCACGTCCTACGACAGGTGACTCGGACGTCGCTATTTAAAAAGCATCTGATTTAACGCTATTATTGAAATTGTATTTCAATTTATTTACTTCTAAATTCTTCAGAGACACCATTTTGTTATGTTTCATAAAGTAGTGCGAAATAGTCGCTTTTAACGCTCTGGCAAATTCAATATTCAAAATTGCTGTGTAAACTGACTTTATTCAGAAATTGTAGTGAGAATCATTGACTGACACGGGAACATATTCAGATGCGAAGATTTTGATGAAACTTATGGTAGCGACTACATTTATTATTTATTTATTTTAAAACACACACAATTTAAAAAACAATTCAAATTTTTCCACCTCTGGCTTTCGAGATATCTAAAAAATTATGGTTGTGACCCCCAACTTTGAGGGCTGTTTTCACCCCTTCAAAGTGGATGGTGTTGAAATATTTTTCAAAGAATTATAAGCTCACATAAGTTTCATCGAAATCGGATTTTCGCATATTGCGTTTAACTACGACTGAAAATTAATTATTGTTTTGTAATTTTAAATTTCAAAATTAATAATTTAGTAATCTATATTATCTACATACCGCAATAAATAGCAGTTGAGGTCTATAAAATCTCGCCACTTTGTTTATTGAATATTTTTATGCGTTAAATACCACTAAAACGATTTCTATGCTTGGCCTGTTCGTTACTGCACATCTTGCACATTTTCGGTGTGCATTATTTGTTTGTGACGATGCGTCAATTAAGATTATCGTCGTCGCGACACTGTCAGTGGACAATTCGAGACAACAGACGATCGAGAACGCGATTCTGTGAGAAACAAATGCCGGATATGGATTCTAAAACGAAGTTTGCCGGAATTAACGGAGAAACTGCAATCCTGATTGCTCCGGAGTGATTGCGTCAGTTAATGAAAGAACAGGAACGAGTTATTACGATCTCACACGTGTCCAGATTTCAGAAGCATCGACGTTCTCTAACGATTCCCGAAACGTACAATGTCTCGGATATTAATTTCAACAGAAATTCTTGGAACCTTTTACATTCGATAATAATCTCTGAATATATTCATTAACAGTCGCTACTGACGCATACGTTCAGTTCCGTCAATTGTTTCACTGATGCTGCTGACGCAACTAAAACTACATATGATTTATTCTTGTATGCAGACACTTTCATTAATTTTCAACCAAGAGGAGAACGTACTATTTGCTCAGGAACAGTCGGAAAATGTTTCCATTCGTTACAAGAGACGAATAGCAATGTTCGTTCAATCTTTCATGAGTAGATTGTGAATTTTTATGGAGAATAAAAATTGTTTATTCCAATTACAAGGTAGACAGGATACGTAGTTTGTTTTTAATAATTTTATACCGTTGAAAATTATACATCGACAGATTTAATTTTTCTTTGCTCTCGATCTATTCAATTTTTGAATGACCAATATAGTTTAGAATTTATTATATATTTTTAAAAGAATTTACGGGCATCCGCCTAACCTTTACTTAATTTATACAATAGATGGATATCTAAGCAATTTTTCAATTCTATCAGAAATTCGAAAGGACATTAATCTTCTTGTAGTACATTTTAATAAAATTTTCGTTCACTCCATCTGTCGCCAGACGAATTAACCTTTCAATCTAGCAAAACAATCGAGTCGTTCATGCACGAAACGATTATGACCATGAAAATATTGAATACAAGACTGTAAACATTTATTTCTTCCAGTATATATTGTAAAAAAATTACTAAACACATATAATTTGTTAGATACTTTAAAGTTCCTTTAAAGGAACTCGATAATCCTCTTCCTCAATAACAATCTCTAGAAATCTGATTCAACAGATGAAACAACTAGTAGTTGCAATTTCAAATAGTAGAAACATTCAAATAATCGTAGACTCTTCGCAAATTTCGTTTAACCCTTCGCACTCGAGAGACGACTCTCGTTCACCAAACTCGACCGCTTTCAACAACAAGTTTTTGTTAACTTCGCCATACCTGTTATTTTTGTGAGTTCGCAAGAAGTCTGTCGGAAGGAATACGAGAAGGTCACGCCCACGGTGAAACGTAGAGTTTCGTCTCTAGCGGTCAATAATAATTATTGGCGAAGCGTGTGCCATCGGGAACATAAACATTGGGTCCGTCAATGGCGGCAGGCGTCGGCGAAGGAAACCTCGCGTTTCGCATATTCCTCCGCGAGGAACCGCCCACAGGGCCCCCACCGGCGGCCTCATCATTCCAATATCCCGTAAATATCAATCATTCGAGCCGATCGATTTTTCCACGTTGTGTCGATTATTAATATCCCGGAGGCAGCGTGCTCGCGCTTAGATCGACATTCCCAACGACATTTCTCGGGACGTTTGCGCGGCGTCGAGTCGAAAAATGGCCGCGCTATCGGGGCCCAGCTAGAAATTTATACCGTGATCGGGGCCCTTGTCCGATAAAACAAGGAATTCGAAGCAACGATGAAGTGAAGGGAGGTTTGTCCAGGCCGGAGCGAGCTGCGCCCGCGACATCAATCATCCTGGCCTGTGCTCGAGCAAGACTTTCACCGGCTGTTACGACGACGTCCACGTAGCAGACACGAAAGCCCGCCTCGGAACCGTTGCGTATCCGTCGCACACACGGTTTCGTGCTTCAAAGCGATTCGCGGCTGAAGCACTTTTGTTCTTCGTCCACGGGATGCCTCGGAAACACGCTGACGGTCGCGACCATGCACGGAAACCCTTCAGCCATTCGTTAATTAAAGGAACCTTCGCTTTTCTCGACAGTCTCCCTGTACCGACGACAAATTTCCGACGAATGATTGATTCGATCGCGGGGGCTGCTATTACACTGTGCATGGAGTGTCAGAAAGTATTCGAGTCCCCTAAATGGGAAAATTCTTAGGGTTATTCCAAGTGTTTTGCCGTTTCGTCAGATTTTATTCACGTTGGACAATAGTCAAAATAAAATTCAGCAATTTCCGCGAGGCAAGGCGGTCGTCAACCTCCACTCTCGCTAGGACAATCCGTCTTTTTCACTTACATTTGTGCACATAATTATGAAAGTGGTCTCAGTCATATATTTCTTGTTTCGAGATATTTAATGAATTGCATTTGAATAAATTAAAAAATATTTTTACATTATGCGATATTTTAACACTTTACCGATCGGGAGTCTATTAATCGACTTTTCAATATTCGCGCTGTATCAAAATGAAGCTTAAAATTCTGTTTTGATATTCCAATTTGTAACAACATTATTAGACAATATTATTGGGGATGCATTGTTGATCCGCAATAAAAATTGCTGTCAGCGTTGAAAGACCCATTAAAAAGTTTTCAGTCATGGATCATGGGCCTTACAAAAATTCTGAAATAATCGCCGGTTGGTAAAGTGTTAATTTATAATTTTATTAGCCTTGATTAATGGAAATTTATTATGAATAGGAAATTTTGTGTGAATTTCATACAAAAATAATGTTTTTAAAGGTTGAACTGACTCAGACCTATAAATGACTTAAAGCAATAGAGAACTACGAGTTTTATTTGAAACAATAACTTTAATGAAATAATTCATGAACATTTATTAATTATTTTAAAAAAGTAATCCTTTTTTATCATTTCGAGTGTTTAAGATTCTTAAAATGTTCCTGAAAAACTGGAGGATAGTAAACACATAAAATCTTTACGTTTTTCTTCCGTTACTGGTCTAGTAGTGGTGTATAATGGAAGTAATTTAATATTTCCGTATATTTTTGGTCTTCCTCTTTTAGGTGAAAGATCCAAACCGTGGAGTTTAGAATCATCTAAAGAAGTTTTATAGAACATTTTATAAGGTTCATTTTTCAAGAATCTCATCCATTGAATTTGCAGCCAAGAGACAGATTCGCCCGCGGTATTTTTTACTCTTCCAGTGATTTCGTTGAAATAAAATCCGGCTGCGACATTCGTTTTATCGAAAATGTAATTCTTCTTCTACACTTTTCTATCAATTCATAATAATGCTCAGGGTTGAATAAGTAATTTGCTTTTTTTATTTTCATTTCTATCAACCCAAAATCACGGTCATTCGGTAGAAAGGAATGATCCGATACCAAAAATTCAAGTTATGTTTATATAATTTCTTTAAATTTTTCACTTACACCACTTTCATAATTAACATTAAATGAATTCCATATAATGTTGAAATTACAACCACTATCTAATGGTTCATTTTTCACGATATCGTAAAAATTACATTGAATAAATTTAGTTTAAAATAATGTGGTGTGAAATAACTGTTAAACTTTGAAGTTTAGTAAAATAAAGTTTGAAATAAACATCTACTATTTGTTAATACGAGAATTACCGAACAATAAATCCAACGATATACATTGCTATAGTAATAATAATGAGATTTTTCAATACTGACAGCAATTTTTATTGGGAATCCACGAGGCATCCTCGGCAACGTTATCTACTCACTTCGTCACAAACTACAATGTAAAAATAATTTTCTAAACTTCATTCCGTTAAGCACAATTATTGAAAGTTCTTTTAACCTGTTAACTGGGTACGACGAAATATTTCGTCAGACACGAACTACTATTAGAATGCTTATGACGATATTTTTCGTCATGGAAATTTGCCGCAATATTTTCAACACATTACATTTTATGTAGTTCTTATTCAAGTAAATCAATTATATACAAACCATAAGTATTAAAAAAGAAAAAAGTCCCCATTGTGAAAGGAGTCGAATAAAAGTTTATTCCCCGGTTAACAGGCTAATAGGCTTCCGGTCGGCGAAGTGTTAAAGAAGAAGAACACGGACCAATGAGAACGCGGCTACAAAACCGAAGCGGCGCATATTTTCGCAAAAGGTTTTCGAACGATTAGAAAATCGTTTGACAAATCCATTTGTCGGTCTCGAAGCGGTCCATGCTCGCTTCCGGTTCACGTAAAGCGTCTCGCGCTACTTTGTGGAGTGGCGACCATGTTGAAAAGCAGCATTAGGACGCGCACACGTGAAAGCGTCGCGCGGGATCGTAAAGTCCTCGAGAAAAACGTTCGTAACCGTTGCGATCCGGGTGCGAAACCGTTGATACACGCAATCCGTCGGAAAGTTTCGGAAAGCATCGCAATTAAATCGAGAGTAACAGCTGCGCCGGCGATTTGCACAACGAGGGAATATAAATATGGATGACCTGGCGTTGGAGAAACGCGTGGCGATGGGCTGTAAATGTTCCCCGAGTCGATTTGCAACCCGATTCCACGTCGTGTCCAAAGTTGCGCGAAGGATTTATCACCTGGAATCTTTCGGCCCGGTGAAATCGGTGCTTCGTCTTCGGCGCTGTTCCTCTGTTGTTTGCCAACGGAGAATTCGAAACTGATCGGCCGTTGAAGGACGCTGAAATAAAGGATCGGTCCCTTGGAGATCGTTCCCGATCGATAAAGATCGCGAGATCGTCCGATGAAATTCGTATTCGCTCGTAAAACTTCCACCATTTTCGGACGATTTTATGAGAAACCGTTCGCCTCGAATATTAACGACCTTGAAATACATTCTCAAAGTCATCGTTGCGGACAAAGGGTTAACCCTTTCGTTACGGCCGATTTCTCCGCCGTGCCAAAAATTATGCACGCTGCTCGAGAAAGATCGCCAGCGATTTACGCCTCGCCGCGACACGAATTGCTTCGACGACGTTTATCGAAAAGAAATGAATTTTCTATTAAAAATTGCCGAACCAACGTGAAGTTTTGCTATTGATATTCATTTGCACGATATACAGAATTTTATATATTGCTATCGTTCGTAGTATGTCACGTGGCGTTTCACGGAGAGCGACTATGGCCGCCCGTAGTAGCGAACGGGTTAATTATTGCGCGTTCGATGATAACTAGTGTTGAGACGTCCGTTCCGCGATTTGGGGAGG
Source organism: Agapostemon virescens (assembly GCA_028453745.1). Lineage (NCBI taxonomy): Eukaryota > Metazoa > Arthropoda > Insecta > Hymenoptera > Halictidae > Agapostemon > Agapostemon virescens. The sequence goes on along the minus strand of JAQQRL010000424.1, from coordinate 3,564 downwards.
CGGTCGCTCAAACACTATGCTTTGTAAAAGCACGTACTCGCTCCAGCGCAAATTAATGAGAAGGAGCGTGAAAATTGAAATGTGAGAGCCGACCAGAAGCTTGTGGTTGTAGACAGAATTTTAGTCTGCGTATTTGAAATGTACAAGTGTCAGTGTGAGCCGACCGATCGGATCTGATTTGTATGGATACATTGGCTGCTTATATACTACTTTCGGTGACCAAGTATTGGCCAATGGTCGTGCTTGATTTTGATGTTGGAGAAAAAGAACCAGAGCAAGAAAGCTAGCGAAAAAGAGTGAGAGCAAGAAAGCTAGAGAAATAGTGTGAGATTTAAAAAATTTCAGAAAATGAGTGAGAGCAATAAAGTTAGCAAAAAAGAGTGAGATTAAGAAAACTTGAGGAAAAGAGTGGGAGCAAGAAAGTTTGAGAAAAAGAATGAGAGCAAGAAAGCTAGAGAAATAGTGTGAGATTCAAAAAATTTGAGAAAAAGAGTGAGAGCAAGGAAGCTAGCGAAAAAGAGTGAGATTAAGAAAGTTTGGGGAAGAGAGAAAAGAAGATGGAGAGGAAGAAAGAGTTAGAAAAAAGATTAACGCTAAGAAAAATTGAGAGAGAGAGAGAAAGAGAGAGAGCGCTACGTGACCTATTATATTTACGCTTAGTGCTAAACATAATCTAATTGAATTTAATATAAAGAGATGGCGCAATCAGCCTGAATATCTCCAACAAAAACAATGGAAGACAGTGAATCAGTGACAAGGAGAATTACGAACCGCGGAACCCGGAAGCGCACTGCTTGCCTCGTCGATCCCGTTGCGCACTTTGTTCTCGATTTGGGAGGATCGCCCAGGCTACGCCCACGCAGCGGCAACCATCGACAAAAGTCCGTTCATTAACGCCGCTGACTTTTCGACGAAGCATCGAACACAAGCGGGTAACGCTGTTTCCCGTGCAGAGCAGAAATGGCCGGTCCCGTGCGTGGACATTGTTTCCACGTAAGTTACAGGGACGAAGCCGCGGTCCACCGCTCCAGGTCGACCTGTGACCCCACCTCTAATGAGCGGCAAAGCTCCGCTATTGTGAGCGCACCCCTCTTCACCCTTCGACCGCCCTTCGGCCACCCTTTGGTCTCCCTTTGTGTCTTCCCTCTCCCCGCAGCGAAACGCTTTCGGCCTCGGAGACCTTGGCGGTTATTTCGATAACAGGATCTTTTTGCTTTGAGTCACGACTTCAACCCACTTCAACATGGAACGCATAGCTTGCCGATTGTTTTAACTCGTCGCTGAATTATGGACATTTTTAACCCCTTGGCCTACGACTTATTTTACAATAACGGTGACCAGACTTCCTTTGTCCTTCGCAGGACGATGAAAAGAAACGACAAATTTGTAGTTACTGCGTGCCCTAGCTATTCTACGATGACCGTATACGATTAATAATTAAATCATATGTTATTTCCGTTTAAAGAAAATTAAGGAAATACGCGTCGAGGAGAGTCAGTTCGAAATCGTGATAACTAGTCCGACTCGTTGTTATAGGGCAAGGGGTTAACACTGGAACTACTGAACAATAAATCCAACGATATACATTGCTTTGTAATAATAAGTAGACTGCATCTATTAAAGCTTCGTACAATTCTTATTGTAGGGTATACATCATTAAAGAAGTACATCCGACAATTTCTCATGAAAATATTTTTATATCTTCAATAATTACTGTAGTACTGAGTACTGTATCCCAAAACACAATTTTACCCTACTTTGATACAAAATTAATAATTTAAGATGTAGATAACAATGTGAGACAAACTTATAAACTGCAAGAAAGCATTTACATATATCTCACCATTACAGCACGTTTAGTCTAACATTTCTCGTAACAATATCAACAACACGAAAATATCCAGTGGATGCTACAAACAACATGGCCGCTTATCTAATTTTTAAATCAACAACCACAACGATACATGAAAATGTCAACGGAAATTCGCAAGACCGGAGAAGATCGTCGAAAATAATATCCAATATTCCGACGATAAAATATAACCATAAACGCATTAACAATCTCGTTGAAAGACAAATAACTAAAAAGAAAACGTTGCTTGCACGATTTCCTAATACCAGTCGATTGGAGAAACATTTGAAGAACGCATCACGGATAATACGCATTCTATCAGCCAGCAGCATCTTCGGAGCCTTCATTCAGCTGGGAATCTGAAATTACGATACAATGATCATCTAATGAATGAGACCCATCGATCCGAGCGTAGTATACTCGCTGTACCCGAGGAATCGAGATGCGACAGGCAGATAGACCGAAGAATCCCGTCCTCGATCGAGCCGGCATACCTCTCGGAGGATCGTTATTAAACAAAACCGCGCGCGCGCGGGCGCAACGATCGAAGCTACCGATGCGCACCCCTCCTCTCTGCGATCTCGATTATTTTATTTATTTATTTTTTTTTTGCGCTGCTCGTGGATCTGTTGGATCCAACCCGTGGGCGAGAACATTATGTAGCCGACGAAAGAGAGTCCGACGCGGTGCCGGGGATCGATTTGCCTGAATCATCGTCGAGCAGTTGATCCCTGCCAGTGCACCGCTGGATCGGAGATCCTTTTTGCCTGGCACGTCGCGTCGCTTCGGTTCCAGGTGGATCGCCGTTTCACCGTGGGCGGAACTTTGCGAACCCGACGAAAGCACGCGAATCGATCCGATTGAATCGTCCGGCGGTAGCTCCTTAGATCGATGGATCGCGATCGCGTTCGACGCGCGCGAATATTCACGTTTTATTTCGAACTGGCGAACGAGTTTCTTTGAACGAAGAACGTCGATTCCTGTACACGGTGTGTTACGTCGTAACAAGTACAAGTTGAGCACCCGGTATATTCCTACAAGCCGGCGTTTTGGAAATCCCCAGCAGTAAACCACCTCTACTTCCAACGTCTTGCGAAACTGATTGGTGCGCTTACATGAACCATTTTTTGTGTAAATACAGCACACTTTTCGTACTCTCGTCGATTCACATTTCAAACCGTCACCGAAACAACTTCAACTCAACTGAACTGCTCGTTTGTAAATCCGTATTATTTTCGTAAGAAAAACCAGTACGTCGGAATTATTAACCCTTTGCACTGGAAACTGCTTTTACTCGAAAACCTAGGCATTTCTTCCCGATCTAGGATATTTTCATTTCACATAATTTATTTCATCTTATGCACATAAGTGTTTCTACTGTTACTCGTCCTTGCAACAGTTACATTTTTATGAATTTCTTAGATGCATAACGATGTAGAAATTGTTTTACACTCTAGCTCGCGAAGTTTCTAGCTTCATCAGGGGGGTCGGAAGACACACTGATACTGGTGTGTGCAGGATCTCTACTTCACTTATATAGTGAGGGTTGTTTATGTTCCAGGTCGGTGAGCACCAATGAAATATAGACTTTTTGATTGGGAGGCCGAACAATTAAAAAACTGGGAAGAGTGTGTGCGCCATATTGAACTCAGGTTATAACCTGTATCCCTGTTGATATTGTTAAGGTGTTTCCTAATTTCCAATGATTTCCG
>JAQQRL010000421.1:0-11735 GCA_028453745.1 Agapostemon virescens | reverse complement strand
GAATGAATTTAATGGTTTAATGAATACAATGAATTGAAAAAATGAATTGAATGAATTAATGAATCAGTGAATAAAATTAATTAATTGATTACAGAATCAGAGAATCGGATGAATTGAATAAATGCGTGAAAGAAACAATTAATTTACCTTCACTTAACAAGTGAAATTATTGATTTGAAAGTTTAGGAAGTAGACGCATAGTCTTAACGTCATGATCGTGCTTTTAAAGGGTTAAAGAGAGCAAGAAATAAATCTGTATTTGGCTTCTGCGTATTGTACTTAACGTGGATAACTTTTATTGTGTATGAAAAGCGACGGTTCGATTGGTACATCGAATACTTCGTTGAAATATTATACGCGTGTGTATCGCTACTATGTTATACGACTCGCCGTCGATAAGTCGCAGTGACGTCTGAACTGCAAAAAAGCAATGTTAGACTCTACTTTACGAGTGGCACTGCTTTCACGGGTTAAGGGTTACGTACAGCGTTTTATCAACTATTAATTGGTGATTGTACCGTAATTACCAATTGTCAACGCGATTAACGCGAAGTAGTATTTATTATTAAGTCTCCGCTTGTAATATTTGCTCGCAGTTATTTTTATAATAGTTCAGATACCCACTATCGTTTCGTGAAACCAACTTGTGTCGTTAATTGAAATAAAATTACAGCAGTGTATCGATATTTCCTGCTGCATTCTACGCATCTTCGCGTTCATTCTCCATTCTTTCGAACAAATAGCGACCGAATAACTGCATTTAAACGATATTTCTTGCACATTTCGAATAACTGTTAGCCTCGGCGATGCTTATCGTATTAAAATATTCTTTGTTGTTACAAAGTCATTGATTCTGTCGACATCTACGATGAGAATGATTTACGACTCGCGAATCTCTCCACGTGAAGAGACTTATCGACTAATAAAATTGGTCTTTGCGAGGCTCGCAATATTTAAGACTTCGACGAAAGAAAATCTTGTTTGGCTTGAGAATCGTATTGTCTAAAACCTCTTTCTCGAAGAACCAAAAAATCGAACGAAGAAGAAACTCTGACACCTCGATAGTTTTCTCCTACAACGACGCCATATTGAGAGATTCAATTACACGGTGACTTATTCGGTTCGTCGACATTTGAAAGTCCGTCGACGAACGAATTCGAGGTCCGTCGTTCCAGCGTTAACACAATGGTAATCTTCTAGAATATGAACGCCCCAAGAAATTAGCATTTCACGAACGAACTCGTCGCGGCCTCAAAATTGCGGACATTATGTGTTATTACTGTCGAATCAGACTCGGTCGTTAATTTGTGAATCGATTTACGAGCTTCCGTAACCTTGATGACTTCCATTAAAGCCTGTTCGACTCGTCTCGGCGACTGTTATTGCGCTCCGCGTAAAAAAATGTAGCATTCCGTAAGAGAAAAAGAGAGGAAGGTCACCTTGATATTTTTCCTTCGTCTTCTTCCTCTCTGTCTCTCTTCGTGGCCGACGAGCGGCGTCCCTGCGAATAACTTCCGTGAGAAAATAGGGTATCCCATAAGTTTCTTCCCTTTTTTGATGCGAAATGAATACACGATATTTGTTGTTTACGGTGGATTTATAATGTTATATATGAACCGTTCTGTTCTATAACCTTCTTCCATCTCTCAGGAAGCCTCATTATGCCTTCTTTCCAAAATTGTTGAAACTTATTTGCAAAATATTCATCTAGGTGCGTTTTTATTTCGCTTATGGATTTGAAAGGTTTAGCACGGAGAGAATTTTTTAAGGAAAGGAACAAGTAATAATCGGATGGAGCAAGGTCTGGGGAGTACGGAAGATGAGGTAGAACGTCCCAATCAAACTGTAATAATTTTTGCCTTACGGCCAACGTAACATACGGTTTTGCGTTGTCGTGATGGAAAACGACACCTCGTCGGTTCGCCAATTCTGGCCGTTTTTCTGCTATGGCGGCTTTGAATTGATCCAGTTGATTGCAATATTTGTCAGCATTGTCGTATCACCTTGAGGAAGGAGCTCGTAGTACACTATACCTTTCCAGTCTCACCAAATGCACAAAAGAACCTTCTTCGGATGAAGTCCAGGCTTCGCAAGAGTTGAAGGTCTATTTTCCTTAGACCAAGTGCGTTTTCGATGCACATTTTGGTATAAAATCCAAGTCTCGTCTCCAGTGACAAGCCTCTTTAAGAAAGGATCCCTTTCATGTCGCTGGAGAAACAAATCGCACGTAGAGACGCGGTTCATAAGGCCGGTCTCCGTCAATAGGTGTGGAACCCAAACTTCATATTGATTCGCATATCCTATCTTGATTAAATGCTTATGTACCGTTGTCTTGGGAATATTAGTGGCATCCACTATCTCACGCACACTATATACGCGGATTTTCAGTGAGCACAGTCTTGATAATGTCCGTATCCGTCGTTGATGGGCGGCCGCTGCGGTCTTCATCTTTCAACTCGAAATTGCCAGCTCTAAATTTTTTAAACCAATTGCGGACGGTCCTAATAGTCGTGGTACCACTCCCGTAAAAGGTGCAAATCTCGTATGCAGTGTCCTTTGCACTATTGCCTTTTTTAAAGCAATGAAGCATAACATGCCGCAAATGCTTCTTTTGGCTCTCCATATTGAACGGTGCAGAAAAAATTTTAAAAGAGACTTTGTCACCAACGAAACGTACTTTGAAAGAGCTCTGGGACGACTGAAACCGATGCCATAAACGGCTAAGAGATAAGCCTGCATGTTTATATAAAAACAGCCACTTAGAGTCACTTATAGCGTGGCGCGGAAGAAACTTATGGGACAACCTAATATTTACGCAAACTGTCAAATTTCGTTCCGTCTTTTTCCCAAGAAAATTAATCGTATCGTACAGAAACTACGGTGAACTGTCCAGTGGATGAACGCGATCTCGATTAAAGGAAAAATCAACGAATTAAAGGATTTTATATAATTCATCAATTAATTATCATCGATTAAAGGAAAAATAAAAAGAATTTTATAAAATTCAATTTAACGATTATGTAGTAATTCAGCGATTCGTCTCGTCGCCGATTATCAGACGACTTAAACCGGCCACCCGTGTCCGTCTCGTCTCATCCTGAAATTGTTGAAACGATCAGTGCAAGATACAAATGCATTTTGCATCTTCAATAATTATAAACGTGTAATATCCACTTGCGCAATGATATCGTTCGCTCGTTCGTCGTTTCGGTTATCGAGAAAGCGGTTCGGTGAAACATTTCATGATGCAGATTCATGTAAGACATGTCCATTCGCACTTCCGGTTAGTCCCATCTAGATAAGAACAACTGTACTGCGGTATGCTGCTATTAGAAAAATTTAGAACAACGACCAACCCTTCTGCAAATTAAGATTGAAGTATTCTTAGAGTTCAATAAAGAATTACTCTGCGTATAGGAAAAAGTAAATGAATACGTGTTTTGTAAAACCTACTAGGAAGCTATAGAACATTGACCAACATTTCTGCAAATTAAGGTTGAAGTATTCTTGGAGTACAATAAAGAATTACTCTGCGTATAGGAAAAAGTAAATGAATACGTGTTTTGTAGAACCTACTAGGAAGCTGTAGAACATTGACCTAACCCCTCTGTAAAGTAAGGCTGAAGTATTTTTGAAGTTCAATAGAAAATTACACTGCGTATAAGAAAAACTAAATGTACATGTATTTTGTAGAACCTATTAGAAACCTTTAGGACTCTTTCGCACCAATTCTCCAAACTACTAATTGTATTCACTGGGTCAGCAAGTTTTGATTTTCTTCCGCCATTCTGGCTCGACTAGTTTCTCCGTGTGAACAAGGTTCCATGGAGTTCTATAGAGAGTTATCCTGTGCAGAGGAAAAAGGGAGCGCGTACGATTTCTTTCGAACTTCGTGGTCGCGAGGGAATAACCCCGTAGCGCGTGCTCAAAGGTTGCTTAAGGTCTCGGTGTAAATGGATCTTATTCACGTGCGGACCGTTCTCTTTCTCACTTGTACCCTGCTCTTCTTTCTCTCTTTCTTTCTCTCTATCTATCTCTATCTCCGTTTGGTTCTTCGATCTCGTCGCCCGTCTCGTTTCCGCGCGCGCTCACCGCGATTCTCGCTACATTATTCGCGGCTAATTGGCCGCAGCCACGAAGACAACGCGGCCGTTGTGCATTAAAGAAGTTTAGCGAACCAATGCGCGTTTTATGTAGGTAAATCACGGCGTTACCACCGCGGAACGATGGCGATGACCACGCGGAGGCCGTTCCCCGTTTCGCGACTTGTAATTCGCACTCGCCGACGCTGCACAGAGACGACAGATTTCGCCGGTTCAAGGCCATCGCGTGAACCCGCACCTCCACGTTGTTTTAGCACTGTTACACGCCGACTCGTTGCTCAGGGGCCACATGTTTGTGTTTATTTCGTTCATAATACAAATTGCTTTGCTCTGCCATCATTGCAAACGAATCGTCTTGTAAAAATAATTCAATGCACTGAGAAATAGACTTTCGATTACTGGCTATTTCTTTTTGTACACCACAAGAACCAAGAAAAGGTGCTACGGACATTAATTTGTTCCGAGGTTCCCAGTCATCCGTATTCAAGGTACTACTTTCAAATTTACTTTCTGACTCTGATAATAGTAATCACCGCATAAATTTTTCCCTGGGAGCAATAATTTCACTAATACCACTAGAAATGTCACTTTCTTCATCAAAGGCCTCTAATTCATCATCGCTTCCTATATCGGATAAGGTAAAACTTAGAAGAAGATAAAACTCTTCCGTGTTTTGCATTTTTACGGTTAAGACTTAAGATCTCTTAAGATCTCGACAGATCTCCCCACTTTAACCCTTTGCTCTCCAAGCAGTTTTACTTCCTAACTCGAGACATTCTTTGTGCTAGAATAATTCCATTGTACGTGGCTCATTTCTTTCCGTGCATATCAAATTTGTTACTATTAATCGTACGTGCAACATTTCGATTTTTATTGATTTTTAAAATACAAACATTGTAATGTAAAAATTGCTTCGAATTTTTGCGACGATAAATTTCGACATAATTTAGTTCATTGTTTAGTATTAAGAAAAATGTGTGCAACAAACAGATAAACTGTATGTTATTACAAACTACAGTGAATGTTCTGTTATATTATACAATAATAACTGCAAATTTACCATTGCAAACGATCGAAACTAGCAACAATTTTTTGAATAGCACAATGTCCGAATATTAATAAGAGTCACTGTATGTGGCCCGTCCTAGGAAGTCATAACGGAAAAACGTAAATTTATTGGGTTGTTCGGAAAGTAATTTCGTTTTTTTTTTTGTGAAACTGAAAGACAATTTTCGTATAATGAACAAATATTTTATTAAATTATATATTGGCCATTCTGGTCCAATACCTTTTGCCATCTTTCTGGTAGTAGCATGATTCCACGCTCATAAAATTTTTGGCCTTTGCTGGCAAAAAACTGATCGAGGTAGTTTTTCACCTCCTCATTTGAAGTGAAGGTTTTACCGTCTAAAAAATTTTGTAGTGACCAGAACAAATAATAATCCGAAGGTGCCAGATCTGGAGAATATGGTGGGTGTGACATTGTATCCCATTCAAGCTGTAAAAGTTTTTGGCGAGTGACCAAAGTTGTATAAGGTCTCACATTATCTTGGTGGAACGCTACACCTTTTCTGTTGATGAATTCTGGCCTTTTCTGTTGAAGTGCATCATTCAGTTTGTCCAGCTGATGACAGTAGACTTCCGAATTAATTGTTGCGTTGTCCGGTAAAAGCTCAAAAAAAGAAACGATTCCTTTGAAATCTCACCAAACAAACAGCATCACCTTTTTTTGATGGATATTGGCTTTGGAAATGCTTTGAGCCGGTTAATCTTTTTTGCTCCATGATCTCTTGCGTTTAACATTGTTATATACAACCCATTTTTCGTCCCCAGAAATGATGCGCTTCAAAAATGGATCATTTTCGTGACGTTTGAGAAGCGAATCACAGACGTCAACGCGACGACACAAATTTCTCTCCGTGAGAACATGGGGAACCCATATATCGAGCTTCGAGGTTAAATCCAGGCCTTTCAAGTGGTCGTAAACAGTTGAATTTGATAAATTTAACCTCTCACCGATCTCACGTGTTGTTATTCGCCGGTTTACATCAACTAATGCCTTTATCGTGTCTTTATCAGTTTCAACCAGCCTTCCAAAACGTGGTGCATCTTCGACATCAAAATTGCCGGATCGAAATTTTGCAAACCAGTTCTGGCACTGGCGTACTGTCAACGCATCTTCTCTATACACGTCGGTTAATTTCTTTCTGGCTTGAACAGCATTTTTAGCTTTTCTATAGTAAAAAATATGACGAAAATGCTGCTTATTGCTCTCCACATTTGAAAGGGCATCAACCAAAAACTACTGCGTAGAATCAATTGGACTCATTCACACACAAGCCTTGCTATATCAGCTCTCAGAACATATAATGATTATGCGGCTTAAGTGTGAAGTTGGGTGCAAAAAAATACAATTATATCCTCCGTCGGGAAAAAACGAAATTATTTTCCGAACAACTCAATAATTATACTGTGGATTTTTAGACAAAGTATAAATCTTCTATGTCTATCATTAAGAAACATAAGTACCATGGCAATAGACATCCTCTTTTAATGATTCTAGTCAGTCAGAAATAATATAGAAGTATTGTCGATTTAGTAGTACTGTCGTAGTGCTTAATATACTATACAAGTAGTATGGCGATGTAGCACTTCTTTTAATGATTCTAATCAGTCAGAGGTAGTGTAATAGTATTGTATTAGTAGTATATGAGTAATATTATAATGCATAATATACTATGCAAGTATTATGGCAATGTATTTCTTCTTTTAATGATTTTAATCAGTCAGAAATAGTATAGTAGTATTGTTGATTTAGTAGTACTGTCAAAGTAGTATATAATTAATATATAAAACATAATATACTATGCAAGTAGTATGGCAATGTATCAGCTCTCAAAACATATAATGATTATGCGGCTTAAGTGTGAAGTTGGATGCAAAAAAATACAATTAAATCCTCTGTCGGGAAAAAACGAAATTACTTTCCGAACAACCCAATACATGGCCGGTCCGTGTTAAGTGTTGAGAAGCCTGTCGAGGGGTCGTCGCGTCCTTTTTGCTCAGTCTGTTGTAACGCGTCTGTCTGGTAGCGGACTCGCAACAGAACAATGCCCGAGTAATCCGATTTTCAATTTGCTACATCGAATTTATTAGCAACGCGAGCGTTTTTCTCCGGTCCATCGAGTCCGCGTCATCGGAGACGCAATCTCGGTCTTGATCTGCAACAACGGACGGACAACCGTTGTTTGCGATTGTACGAAGACGCGTGCGTTCGACGTCCCGCGACGTAAATTCTATTAGGTTTCGTTTCGATCCCATTGTGTCGCGGTTCGAATCCAATAATAGCGCGGTCGAATAAACAGGGCACGGCTCGTCCTTGATATATCGACCTCCTTACGAAAGCTCGCCGGCTGTATTTTTAATTCTCGAAATCACTTGACCGGCAAACTTGACTGTTTTCTCGAGTTACAACACGAGTCGTGACGCGACGCCACGCCACGCCATGCCACGCCATGCCGCGCCACGCCGCGCCGGTTCTTCTCGGCGCGCGCGCGTACTCGCCGCCCCTGGAATAAAATGCTGCTGTTGCGTGTAATACACGGGCCCCGGTCATTTGATTCGTCTAGCAACGCGTCTGGGATATTTTTTGCCACGACGATATTCCTGGTGCCGTATTTCATTTTAGTCGCGGAGCGTATTTCATTTAGTGACGCGCTCTAGAACCATCTCCTACGCCATTGTTACCACTTCCAATCATACCCTCGTGAAACACGCGAAATTTGACGCGTGTTTGACCCTTGCGTTTGACACTTTGCAAAATTTTTATCTCGTTTTATTATAATTTTGCTCGTGTCGTCGTTGTACAGTCATTTGTTGCATCGCTTTTTGCACAACTGGGCTGTTAATGCTGAACCTACCGCAGCGGGGCGAACGAACCTTTTCAGATTCTTTATTTCGAGATCGAAATGAAAATCGGTTAAATGGATTTCTTTAAATTGCACAAAATCGAAATTAACGAAGTTTTGTTATTTTTATAAGACTATATACTTGCCAATTTTATTGCTCTAACGATTCTGAAAGTTATAAAATTGCCTTTCTAGAAATCCATTCGAAAGATTCCATTATTCAATCATGTATTCTAATCAGAATCGAAATTAATGAAATATTGTCATTTTTATAAGATTATTTACTAGTCAATTTTACTGCTCAAACAATTTTTAAAGTTATAAAATTGAGTTCCTAGAAATCCATTCGCAAGATTCCTTTATTCAATCATGTATCATAATCGAAATATAAATTAATGAAATATTGTTATTTTTATAAGATTATATACTTGCCAATTTTATTGCTCTAACGATTCTGAAAGTTATAAAATTGACTTTCTAGAAATCCATTCGAAAGATTCCGTTATTCAATCATGTATTGTAATCAAAATCGAAATGAACGAAATATTGTCATTTTTATAAGATTACATACTAGCCAATCTTATTGCTCAAACAATACTTAAAGTTATAAAATAGCCTTCCTAGAAATCCATTCGAAAGATTCCTTTATTCGATTATAATATTATAATCAAAATCGTACAAAATCGAAAATAATGAGATCTTGTGTGCAACGAATATATGAACGTACAAATTTATTTTTAAACATGGACAAATAATTCACCCATATATGGGTGACATGGCAGGCAAAGTATTAAATAATACTACGGGAATTTTCAATGTCGCCTGAGAGACGTCATTAGAGCGTACTACGTTATAGAAATCACTGAAAACGTGGCTGCTCCGTCGATGTCGATTTTTACCCAATCGACAAACGCGTTGGTTAAACAAAACAGCTTCGTGTAACAAGTTGAAAGATTCTGAATCGAAGATATCTCGGGGGTCTCGTGTTAGGGGAGATTTTTTGTCAGACCAGTTTACCCTACGTCGAACCGAAACAGTGCGAACCATTCTGTCGCTGTATCGTAGATAACGACCAGGAGTCTCGATTTAGGGGAGATTTTTAATTAGTATTCACTTTATCCTACCTAGAAGCGGAACGTCGCGAATCATTCGGGCACTGTATCGCAGAGTTTCAGCGAATTCTCTCGCGGTTCCCGGTAACCGCGTATCGGTTGCCGGTGGTGGGAGATGTTAATCACGGTACTCTGCATCGCTTTGGGTACGGTTAATCGCGTGACAAATATACAGACATCTATATTCGCTTGGCTCAAGCCGAAGAATTTATATAGGGAGGAATGTGCGAGTCAGCAGCACCAGCATCACCAGCAGCAGCAGCAGAAGCAAGCATCAGGCAGCAGCAGCAGCAGCAGCAACAGCAGCAGCAGCACACCTCAAAGGATCATGCGAGCGGAGTCACGTGTGTTTTGTCGGGACGTGCCTCTCGATTTATGAATAGGTCTCTTTACTTACAGCACCCGGCACGTGAACGCGCTTTGAGAGGAACTATAAAAATAAAGGAAACAACGGAGTCACTAGACTCCGCGCGAATCTCTGCGGCAACAACCGGCATGGCGGGCGGAGGGCGGCCAGCGGTAGCGTGCTTTTCAAACGGCCCGAAATAACTCAAGTTGAAGTTTGAACGCCGGGAATTTCGTGACGCAAGATATTTATTGTCTAGGGTAAAGGTTTCGTTATTGCAATATTCGAAGATTAGCGATACCACTTATCCGTCGGCCATGGACACGGACGGGGATTTTTACATGGATCCCGAGATCTATTTAAAACCGACGGATCGACAAGGTTTTTCAGTTTGTCTCGCGTGACCTGACATTTCCGCTCGAAGGCCCAATCGGATCTCGAAATTGCGCTCTTTCGCATTTTATTTCTGTTACCCTCGCGATATTGAAACTATTAATACAATTACCACGGTTCTACAGTTTCTCGGTTAATTGTTTTATATCGGGGATTATATAATATTTGTATCGCTTCTGTAAACCTTCATTCCTGATTATATTGCATCGATCGTCGCCGAGGTATCCAGAAAAGGCACGACGAGTAAACGTAGTTTGCTTGATAATATAAGAATGGGATAGATAACATTTTTACATGAAAGTTTCATGAAAACGAGCAAGTGTTAATTATTAATGTATTGCGTCCCCTGCTTCTTAGTTCTTATCGAAAAGTAATTGTGCGTTAAGGAATTAATGAAATTCGAAAATGTGTACAAGCTTCTCCATAATTTATAGCAGATTTTCCAATGTGTTTTTGACTTTTGGATTCAGAAATGAATGACTGATTTTCGAATTGAAACGTTTCTCTTACTGTAGCAATAAGGAGAAATGTTTTTCATTTATTTATTTGGTGTATTGGTAAAAAATAACAATTGTTTATTACCGGTCGAAATTACCGATTTGGACAAAAATCGATTTTCTATTTGTTTCTCTTTCCAATTTTTACAGAAAAACCTTTGCCTAACAATTACACCAGCTTCTTAACAGACAACTATGCACACAGCGCCACAGCGGACGATGTCTTCGTGTCGTTATTAAAGATTACTTTGATTTGACCGATTCAGGAACAGGTTTCATTAAACTAGAAAAACCCATGACATTCCGACGTCAAATGAAAATAATTCATTCCGAACTTTCAATTTATCTTCTCACGCAGAATCACCGTCTCAAATAGAATTCAAACTATCTCGAAAATTCTTTAAATGAAATATTACTTTAACACAAGTTCAACGAAGCACCGACGATTTTACATTATTTTATATAAATAACGAGAATGCGTCTAGCGATTCCATTTCTCGTGGATACATTTTGCCAATCTCAATAATCGTAAACCGTGTTAGGACGTTTCAAAATGGCGCGTCCCGTAAACGCAGTGTTGAATATTATCTGAGAAAGTATTTCTGTACGAATGAAATATTTGATGTTTGAGAATGCGCGTACGGTTTTAGATAAAATAAACTACGCAAGTATTTATTACATGTATATTTCCCAGGCGTGATTTTGCAGCCGAGTGTGCGTCGGTTCCGTAAGGGATGGCGTAGCGGCGTGTCATGGCAGCGCGGTAGGCCGCGCTGGTAAATCGTGTTCCGTATCTTTTCGATTTTCCGTGGTACACCAAAGATTTCTCTAAAGCCAAGATAGCTGTTAGACGGTTCTGCCTATCGTTCTCTCGCTCGCGTTCCTGCGTGGAAAGGCTGCATCGCCGAGGAGAGGACCGCGTATATTTAGACGGGCTGCAGACACAAAACGACTTACCACCACCTTCGCGTCACCTCCCCGTTCTTCACCCTTTTCTGTGTCCGATCCTCCTGCGCGCGAACTCCCGCATTTTTTTCGACGCTCGTTTTATTGCTCCCTCTGTCCGTCTCTCTCCTACTCTCTTTCTGTCCCCGTCTTTCTGTCCCTCACTCTTTCATTTTTGCTTTCCAAAGTTCTGGCGATCGCGATCGACGAGCCGAATCGGGCCGCGCGAACCATCAGACTCCTGATCTGCATCGCTTTTCGTAATAAATCTCAAATTTACGAGTTCCACTTTATACATTTTCCAAAAAAATGTACAGATCAAACGAGCGTCGGTAAAAACGTTAGAGCAAATTTGAAATTGTTATATTGTACTACTTTCAAAGCGTGCACACCGTTGACAAATTAGACGTAGGTGGGACAAAAAATTTAAT
>JAQQRL010000419.1:0-11752 GCA_028453745.1 Agapostemon virescens | reverse complement strand
CGGTGCAAGCTTGCTGTCACTGCCTCCTAAATTAATTTGAGCGATTTGACACGTCGAGCGAGGCGTCGAGGTTTATCAATTTTTCAAGTGCTCTCCGAGTTGATTTTATGAGGTTGATGGTTGCTGAAGTTTATGAGTCAATGCAAGCTCGCTGTTACTGCTTCCTAAATTAATTTTAATATTAAAAATTTGAGAGACGATTAAACGTAAAAGTGTGCCGAACCAGTGGACGAATTAGCACTGGTCCATTTGCCAGTATTGATGATAATTGATAATTGCAAGATTTATCGATGATCCTAGAATATTCCGAGTCCCAAAAGCTGGCTGTAATTCCATGCTAAATTGATTAGAGCGATGCATGCTAAGTGAGGGCGCCGGTAATAGGTTCTGCGAGAACCAGAGCACAGGAACACGCAGGAAAGAGTTGTTGCGGCTTTAAACCTGGAGTTATTATTATTGCCGAACCTGTAAGCCTTTCGCTGGAGTCCTAGAACCGTGCTAATTGTGCGATGTTAATTTCTGTTTGGCCGGGAACATCGGGGAACTGCTTTAATGCGGCGTTTTATGGTGAGCCAGTCGAGGTAGCATTATCTCGATCGGTGTTATCATTTGTTTGCCGCTTCTTTTACCGAAAAACGAATATAAGGAAACCCAATAAGTTCAAATTCCTGTACAGAAAGATTCCTGGAGTCACGACGAGAAACTTATCCCTTTGCAAATTTTTGATTGGACGCTTCGTTTTCGAGTTATTAACGAAAAACGTGGAGCGCGTTGGTTCGAGCTGCTCTCCTAGACTCGCCGCCATTTTGCCCGAGAGCTGACGTCACGCTGTCACGTGTCGGCGCTCGCCGCGCGTTGATTGGTCCGTGTTTTTCGCGAATAACTCGGGAACCAAGCTGCGTGAGACATTTTCGCAAAGGAAAAAGTTTTTTAAAATAGTCTTGGGTATCTTCTCCTTCGAGGAACGCCTTATATAAATGAATAAACAAACGTATCTAATCGATTTTCACGTAGGCAATTTTGTAGCTTGAATAATAGCGAGATGAGCAATTTCAGAATGGTTTAGCGTTTAAAAAAGCGGCGATACTTTGATCGAGGAGAAATTCTCATCACACCGCGTACAACGCGTTTGCATTCTCCATTAAATATTCTCTGTGCGGAAGCATCGCGATGTAAAACCGTTGCAGCGCAAAAATTACGAGGCTTTAATATTCGTATAACAACCGATCAATTCACCGTGGATATATTTCCGCAATCAATTTATTATTAAATATGCTGAATACATCGAATAACAATCGCCGGCGAATACATTTCCCCGGCGAACAACGCGGCGCCTTCTTCAGAATACTTTCGCCTCGGTTTTCATGAATTTTAAAACGAATATAACAATGCGATTTGCTATCGCGCAAATACAGACATTTTAATTAACACTGGTCCTTTTTTGTTTATTCTTTGCATTGCAATCAATACGATTTTCGAAATAATTTAACAACACAATAGATTCGGCATACACGCTTGTCGGATCGATGCGTTTATTTATTCTTTACACGTAGCATGTTTCTTTTTTATAAATATTTAACGATTTTCCGATTTTATTTTGTAATTATTTAAGTCGCAAAACTCTTTCCATTACGATTTAAAAATCGCACACAATTAAAATGTTGTTAATTTTATAAGACAATATGCGATTGGTAATTTTAATGGTCGATAGGTTTAACATTAATAGTTATTTAAACAGTGCTTTTTAAACGTTGCACAGTACAGTCGCGTTAAATGCTAGAATAACTACACGATAACTGCCACAGTGGTATCCCCACTACTGCAGAGTGTATCACTCGAGAGTCCTTTAATTTCATCTCGTGTTTATACACGATAAACGCAACGTTTCGAACTCGGTGGTGGTATTTAACGCTAAATTGAGATTTGTTACAATTACAAGGAAGATAATCCTCTAACGCTGTCTTCATTTCTGTTTCAGGTACTGTTCTGTTACTGGGACACATATTTCATTATTGAACGGTGCTGGTACGATTTCGGTGAGTCGACGAACGAAGTCACGAAAGTGATTAAAAATTGTTACTCCATTATTCAAAACAATTTTTATATTGTTAAATTCCTTCGTATTTTTAACGTTGCTAAAAATTTAATTCTATGAAAAATCGGGTTCAATTTCTAGTGAACCTAGAAAGTATTCCAGGTTGGACAAAGTGTCTCGACGTAGGAATTGAATTTCTTTCGAGTGCAAATGGTTAAATTCGTATTTGAAAATATTATTGATCATTATAAATTTTTGGGCGAACGTGTGCAGTCACTTTATTGATTCCCAGGCGTTACGGCGAGAAATATACGAATTCCAGTTGCTTACAATTCCGTCGAATGCAGGATTCGCTGGAATTTGCATTCCTCTGGGGACGACTCTGCCAAAAGAATCCGAAATAAGCTGTACATAGGTGTTCCGTGCAGATTTCGTGACTTTTCCCCGTTGAACCCTAAATATTAACACTTTTTCACAAATCCTACAAAGAATCCAGCAAGCTCTGATTGCAGTAATGTCGTGTTAAGTGCCACTATCTCGTGCCAGAATTATTGCACTTATCGTGTACATAAGTAAAAGTCTAAATTCTAAAATGTCTAAAAGACATTTGTTTGTTAATAATCCAAGCAAGCCCCTTAAACAATTTTAACAGACATTTCTAGCTCTGTATTATTAAAAATTTAACGTACTGACGAATTAAAAATGAATAAATTAAATTATTTAAATACTTTCACATTTTGTTACAAATGTTTAAAAGTCCAAAGCTGATCTAATGTGTAGAAAACTAAATTATACAAAATGTCATCAGTTAAATTTTTAATATTTTCATAGTTTTATTTTCATAGAAACGTTTAAAACGCAACGGGGCACTTTTCGTGCAATAATAAATCGTTGCAGCGTCTCTAAATTTTCGTTGCGAATTAATTGAATGATGGGAGGCGGTTGATGGCCTGAAACGTTACTCGAAAAGTGCTGGCGTGCCCCGTTCGAAATACTGGACGAGAAACTGCGCTTGTAACGCAACGTTTGCCGGGTATCTGCACGAGTATCGAAATACCTGGCCGCGGCAAAAGCTACACGACGGGGCTGTAAACGATCCGTGTAAACGTTGCCGGTAGACGGAACTGATTGGTTCTCTCGTCCTCTTGCAAATATGTGCGAAACGAGAACGATGCGTGACACGCGCCTCTGCCAGCCGTCTCCGGCCCGAATAGATTTCGTACATGTGAACCGATCCGTTTGATATGATCCAGAATGCATTTCGCTTAAAAGAACGATCGCCCCGCTACTTCAGGCTCCGCTTATATCTGCGCCGCCATTTTGAAAGGAAATTTCTCCCTCCCAAAGGTAGACGATTTTAATTTATTTCTCACAAGCGAGCACTAAACTATTCGTTTCTCGATCGTGGATTATTGAAAAGTATCGGGAGTTACGTAACGGAGGGAATTCTTCGGTTCGGATAGCAGAGGTGCTACTAAAACATGGAACAAACGATTAGGCGTGCATCGAATGAAGTCTTGCGAGGGCTCGTTTTAACCGGGAAGGTGTCAGGTTTATGCCAGTGATGGTTTTATTTATAAATAATTCTCCCTTCAGTTGGAATATGGATTTTTATTAAAAAATTGTGTCGTTTTTGTGAGGGAATTTTTGGTTTTCGATTTACTGTTGTTTAGGGCTTCGGAAAAATCTGAAAAAATTCTAAAGTGCTTGTTGCGGTTCCTAGTTTGATGCTTATGTGTTGTTTTAACGATTGTTTAAACCTTTTTGTAATAAATGTGAAGACTCGACGATAATTTATGGGGAGATTGAAATACTTTTGGGACTCAATTATTTTCCTTCGTGATTTATTTTAAATGAAGTGGCATTGTTTAAAACGAATCGCTGCAGTTGTTTACCGTCATTGACCGATCCGCGATTTTGCTAAAATTTGTTTAAAAAATAAACGATGCAGGATCCAGTGAATTTAAAACGCGCTTTAGCATTCTACCGCTCGCTAAAAGCTTTTAAACAGGAAATAATGGTTGTCGACTAGATGTTCGCTGTGATTTCAGAATGTTATGTCACGCGCAACATTGCGTTTGTCTATGAACATAATAAAATTGTATTTAGATCATGTCCATACAACATCACTCGGAAACTTCATAGAATATTAATAGACTACGAAACGTGCACAACATCAAAATGGCCGCACAATATACTGCAAACAAAAATAAAATAAAATTGTTGAACTTTAATCTCCCAAAGAATTCTTCGAAGAATTAATTTTAATTATATACCTGTTTAATTAATTTAGGTA
The DNA here is from genome assembly GCA_028453745.1 of Agapostemon virescens. Taxonomy (NCBI): domain Eukaryota; kingdom Metazoa; phylum Arthropoda; class Insecta; order Hymenoptera; family Halictidae; genus Agapostemon; species Agapostemon virescens. The sequence goes on along the minus strand of JAQQRL010000419.1, from coordinate 7,421 downwards.
TACAGTTCCTTTACAATTCCACGCTCTCTTCAACATTTGCTACCCTCAAAATGGCCGCGCAAAAGCATGAAGACTCTTGAAAAGAGACTTGTTTGGCCATTGCTATTTTTATTCGCAATTTTATTGCAAATTTGTATGGTTGAGTGTTGAAAATCTTGATCGTACATCGAAAAAAGGAAATGGCGACAATGACAAGCTTCGAAAAATTCCGGTTTGTTAATTACGGACCAGGTAGCTCAGCGTGGCACCGCTTTATTGACTCGCAGTGCGAAAAAATCGCGACACTGCGAACTGTCAGCTTTAAACTGTAATCCCTATATCAGTGGCGATGGTACAATTTCGCTTTAAATGGTAATTCTGAATGGAACTTGTGTTCGGCCGTTCGATGGACACCGAAAACGTTGATCGTGTGCGCGCGCGGACCGTTGTGAACTATGAAAATCGACGAATTTTTTATTCAGCGAAATACCGACTGGCGCAGCCGTTTTTGCATAACTGTTGTACACACGAGAAAATCTGCTGTTCCAGGCCGATTATATTTTATAACTTGGCATCGTCGTGTACGCAGCGCGCTGTCTGTTGAGTTTTAATTTCCACACGCCCACGCAACGATTATTCGACGCTCTTTTTTTTTCTTGTTTCTTTTTTCTTTTTTTATATCAATTTTTCGAACGAATTTTCCGAACCTTTTATTGACTTTTTCCGCGCCAGAATTCAGTTGTTAAGTGAACGACGAAAATTGCATCGGAAATTACTATGGTTACCATTTTTATTGCGCGGAAATTACTGTGGCCATCGTTTTTATTGCTCGGAAATACAGACATTCTTGATCACAGACTTATTAGCCATTTTAACAGAATTTTTATTCCGTAGATATTTAATTCGATAAAATAAGAAATTTTTTAAATATAATAATTTCAATTTTACTGTTTTAAATTTTTGCTATAAATCCACAAAATCAGCTGTTCAATTATGACTGCTGGTAGAAAATAAAAATTACTATTCTTCTTTGACTCTCTGAATTCAACTCTGAATTCTGCCAAATAACTGATTAACAGATAATGGCGATCCAATTTATTAAATATATCTGTAAACTAACTTTCGCAAACGGATCGCGGTGGTACAAGGCACGCGAGCATGCTTTTAATTTAGTACAACTGAACCGGACAGCTTTAATTAAATGATAAATCTCGAAAGAACTTTGGAAAGAAAGCGGCCATTTGTAGGCTGCGAGTGTGCGCAGCGTGCAAGCTTGCGTTTCCGCGAAACTGCAACCGAAGTCACGGACCGTTGTTTATCATTCTCTCGATTGCTGCTAATGTTCTTAGACCGGGCTACATGCAACGAGTCTCGCATAAAGTATCCCCTGATAATGTGGTAACATGCGAGAACAACATTTACCTAGTTCAGAAGCTTCGTAATTATCGAATAATAATTCATTCGCAGTAATAGTTCATCATTGTCGAATAAGAATTTAAAAAATGGAAACACTCCTATAGAATTCGGTGTGCTATACTGCCAGCGAGGCACGTGACCATCAAATCCTCCAAAAAGTAGGCGAGACTCATTATTCTTTCAAGAACGAGTCTAAATAATTAACAAGCTGTTTCTGAATTTTTCGAGGATTTTTGTAGACCAGGAATCATTTATTTAGCAGTCTGCAATAGTAAAAGTTGTGAAGTATTATTTCATGGACAGGTTCAAATAATTGACAATCTGTTTCTGAATTTTTCGAGGATTTTTATAGACTAGAAATAATTGATATAATAGTTTGCAAAAAAGGAAAGTACTTGAATTATTGATTCCTGAACTTGTTGAAATAATTCACAATCTCTTCTTGAATTGTTTTGACCATTATTTTATTCTGGAAATAATTGAAATAGGAGTCTACAAAACTGTGGATGATTTAACTTATTGTTTTCTGAACATGTTGAAATAATTGACAACCCATTCATGAATTGTTTCAACCATTATTATATTCTTGAAATAATTAAATTAGGAGCCTGCAAAAATGTGGATGATTTAGCTTATTGTTTTCTGACCATGTTGAAATAATTGACAATCCATTCATGAATTGTTTCAACCCTTATTATATTCTGGAAATAATTAAAATAGAAGTCAGCAGAAAATTGGAGGACGTAGTTTACTGTTTCCTGAACATGTTGAAATAATTGCCAACGTAAATCTGAATTTTTAAAAAATTGTTGTACACTGGAAATAATTAAAGTCTCAAATGTCTGCAGTCTGTTTTCGATGCAGAGTCTTCTCGGTGGAAAGTTTATTTGGAGATTGTTCCTGGTCGTGTTTTGAATAGATTGGTGGAAACAAAAGTTTCGATACCGCAAGCTGGTTAATGCAACGTGGAAAGAGCTATTGCATAAATGGCGCGGAAATTGTTCCGTCTCGAGGAAAACTATGAACTCTGCACGGTCCACCTCTCGCGATAAACACGATGGCTGTCTGCAGTTACCCGATCATTCGTTACCAGCATAAACTCGGCAGAAGCTAATACAGAGTTTCCAGTTTGGATTTGCTCTTCGATCGATGCAGTCTTTCTTGCGTTTGTGCACGAACGTTCCAATATTTAGGCTAGCAATCAAATATTTACCGAATATTGGAAGATGAAATATAGATGCGTTCGAAACACCCGATGCACTCATTACTATTATTAATAATGCCGGAATTATTGCCATTCGGTTTCAATTACAATATGCACCCTTTAATATCTAATTGTATCATTCCGTTAATCCCGTTAATTGATTCTTTTGTGTGTACTCTGACGAATTTGAAGTAGGATTTCGAACGAAATATAATACTTCGATTCAGAATACAATTTTAAATAATAACTGCAGAACCAGAGAATACACGCAATAGTAGAAGAATTATAACTCCAGGGTTATTTGTTAATCAAATTTCAAGGATGATAATATATTTTTCAATCGATAGCCTGTATGATGTCTTCGATATTCTCGTAGAGGATCGAAAGACGAATCCAACGAGTACCATAAGTGTACAGTTTCGATAATTCGTTCTTGAGATATTCGCGTCTGAAAGCGCGCGACGCGTTCAATGACCGACGCGCTTGAAACATTCAGACACAAATATCTTGAGATTGAATGATCGAAACAGTGCGATCATGGTACTCGTTCGATTCGTCTTTCAAAGCCCTCCAAGAATGCACAATAAAATACATAGGGTGTCCTAAAAATAATTCCAATGATTTAAAAATGTCTTAGATCTAAATTCGCGAAGCAGCATCACAGGCTATACCAGACGATACATAATGTATCTCGCTGTGCCTCGACGGCGTGATGAATCGAAAGATCATTACTCTCGGGGAACAATCGCCGAAAGTTTGCCAGGCGAGAGGCGGGCTGGCGAACTTAAAATGCATCCCGGGGATGGCAGAGGGTTATTAAGTCTGCGCGGAGGATCGTGGCCAGAAGAAAGGACACCTGAGAATGCGAAAAGGCTGGGGCTAGGAAAGTCCTCGGCGGACTTTGATGAATTTGCCTCTCGCGAAACTCGACGGTGCCTTTGCTCGTCGTCGAAAATAACTGCCATAGTCGGGACAAACAGAGAGACAGAGCTAGAGAAAAAGACGAGCGAGACAGAGAGAGAGAAAGGGAGACTTTGTTTACCTTTCGAGCACGTCCAGGCTTCCACAATGGCAGCGAAGGCGTGGATGAGGATCGAAAGGAAGGACGGCGCGGCATGGCGTGTTTATGGTGTGCCGAAAGGAGGGCGGCCGCGTGCATGCGAAAGCCGAAGCGGGAATAACCGGCAATCTCAAAGAAATTCGCGCTCGAACGGGCCGAAACAGAGGTTCGACAGGAGCCTGTCCCGAGTTTCAACAGCCGCCAGACTCGTGATTTTCTTTTCGCCGAAGAAATTGCTGGCTGTTTGACGCGGAGATTGTTGTCGAAAGAGAGAGAAAGGACGGTGTTAAATGATCGAGAATCCGATCCGACGGAAAACTTTCGAGAGGGATGCTCGAGGAGACGCGCCTCGGGGAATCTGCCTCGGAAACCGATGTCGCCGATTGCCGAGCAACCTTGAAAATCTGCCGGCGATACCGTATCGGCGACATCGATACTATTTCCGCGAGAGATTTTACATTCGAACACTTTTAAAAGACTTTCGAGAGCTCCGAAGATTTTCAAGACTTTCCTCGAAGACTCTCGAGAGAGACCGCCGAGACGACGTCCGATTCTTCGAATCATGCTCGACGTTTTCTGTCACAGAAATTGGTCTCGAGGTGTCCGAGATCTCCTCGGCCTGTTGCGACCCTCGTAACTCACCCCCGCGAGCAAACTGCCGATCGATTTTACCCACGGCTTTACACCCTGTCCCGTCCCATGCGGCAATTAGGCGATCGAATAAAAGAGAAACGAAAGACGCGGGCGCGCGCGCGCCACGCCTGCAACGAAATGAAGTGGCAACAGAGAAGCTTGGTCGCACGGCTTCCAATGCGTTTTTCACGCGTTAACGACATCGGTCACGGTGTGTCACTCCTCTAGGTTCTCTGTGACATCTGGCGTTCGCATAATAGAATGGAATACGGCGAGAGAGAAAAAGAGAGAGAGAGAAAGAGAGAGAGTGCCGTGAAACTCAAGGGTGAGCCGACAGGAAATTGACGGTGTCGCGACGCCACGCCTGTGACACCAGGTCGTATTAAGTGAAACCGAGATGACCGTGTCATTTTTTGGCAGCACCAGGCGTCCATTGTAGTCGGCGGTTAGGCACCCCGGTGAATAGGGGAGAAAGAGCCTGAAGGGCATTCATCAAACCGTAATTTCTTCCCGCTTTTGTCAGCGAGATGTCTGACAGTCGATATCGAGATCCCGGCGGAAAGTCGAAAAGCGCTTTCAAACCGACCCCAAAAAAATCTGGGAGACACGGGATACGCTTCGCGACTTTTCCACTGCGCCGGCAGATCCGCACGGATGAGGATTTTCCCCGGGAAACGGTGCGCTTTTGATCTCACCATCGACCGGAATTTTCTTTACCGCAGGAACACGCGGGAATCGCCTTCTTTGCCGTTAACACTTTTCATCTCGCGTCCGTAAAATCGCTTCGTAAGCCGCCATTTTGTTTCCTGGTCGAAGAGAACGTTTTTAAAATGGGAAGACAAGTATTGGAATGATTTTAGCTGCTGAATGTCATACAGGAATCTCGTCCAACTTCTTAACAATTTTGAGCCATACGTTTGTAGGACTGTTTCGAACGCCGCCATTTTGTCTGCAGGCAAAAGAGGACGTTTTTAACTTACGAATACGAATAATAAAATTTTTACTGCTTTTGTACGCAGCACAATGGAATCCTCTTGCCCGTTAAAACTTTTGAGGTTCGTGTGGGCAGAATTGAAGGTAAAACTGTTTCGTACGCCGCCATTTTGACTGCAGGTCGAAGAGGACGTTTTTAACTTAGGAACACGAGTATTAGAACTTTTGCAACTTTTGTACACAGCACATTGGACTCCTCTTATTCGTTAAAACTTTTCGAGTTTGCGTCCACGGAATAGAAGGTAGGACAGTTTTGTAGGCCGCCATTTTGTCTGCAGGTCGAAGTGTTAGAACGTACACAGCTGCCAGCAATTTAAATACAGTTTTGAAGCAGCCAGCGAAACGAAATCGCATCATCTAGGATTCGAAAACAGCGAGTGTGTCCGGTGCAAAAATTCCGGCAGGACATTGTTCGAGAGGAAGAAAGGAGAATCCGAAGATATTGGAATGATGACATAAAATACGTGGAAGGAAGTGACGGTTCGAGGCTTTGGGAATCCGGGGGCGATATTTCTGGCAGATAAATCGGCTCTCTCATAACCAGAGGTGGCGATGGCGAACGGTCGGGGACTCGCGGTGGTTTCGTTGCACGGTCCCCTAAATTTCCTTAACGCGACGCGCGTATACAGGGTGGTTCATTTTACACGGGCTAACCGGATGACTCGTCTGCGAAGGTAGAAGAGCATCAGGCAAATTTACCTGGCGTCGAGGAGCTCGCAATCCTACTAATTCTTTTATTGGTGCTGGCGTCGAGGAGATCATCTTCGTTGAAAGGTGTAGTGCGGTGGGATGGTCAAATGCGACCCAATCTGCTTCGCCAAAAATCACGAAAAAATTCACGAACGTTCCCCCCAGTGTTGCACACGACTCTGAATTTTTTCCGAATTTTCCTCTGCAAAATCGACTTTTTAAAAATCCTGTAAACTTTCTTTACAGTCTTGTTAAAACTGTGTACATTTAAAATTGGCGACCCGAATAGCTCGCTTGTTTTCAAAAAGGGAAGAAAACGTATTGGACCAAATTTGCTTGGAATCAAGAGCCTCACAATCTGACGTCATCAAATTTTTTATCGGTGAAGGCGTCAAGGACGTACGAAGGTCATTTGTATTAAAGAGTGCAAGTTCGTGCAAGCCAGTTACTCGGGTGGCCTGTTTTAAGTGCCCCACCCTGTATTATTCGATCCCGGCGAGTCCCGGGGAACTTTTGTGGTTCCCGTCGCCCAAGGAAATACCTCTCGCTGAGAAGGTATCTCCGCGAAGGTAACTAGAGCGTCTGAGCATAGACATAGCACATACCGAATATCCTTTGCGGAATCGTGTCTCTGGCTTTGTAACGGCGCGTTTCCAGCGGGCTGGCTTGCCAGGCCACTACGAAAGAGAGATATTGAATCGATAAAACCCTCCTCTGCCGTCGAGTTTTACGGCACGATCCTTTTCCGGGACAATTTACGACTTCCGCTTTTTCCGCCGCTATCCGTCGTTTGTGCCGATTTCGTCTGCAGCCATGTCTCCTTTATTAAATCCGGTTGTCCTGCTCTGCAACATGCCGATTCGAACGAAACCGAAGCTACACGTGCACACCTATCGGGTGTGTCATCGCGAAACCGTGTCCGTTTGCGCGGAGAATCGATGATTCCGCCTGGGTTTCGCGGATCGCTGCCATACGAAATTGATCTAACTCCCAGCGATCAACAGAGCAACATAGACACCTTTCTGGCTCCCAGTCGATGCCGAATTTCTTATTTTATATTGGGCACATAACTGGTAACAAATTTGTGGACACAATAGACATAATTTTGTATTTTTTCAGAATTTTTAAGTGTATCGTCGAGGTCTAGAAAATTGAGGAGACTTCTAGTTGAGTTTAGAAAATTCTAGAAGCCTAAAACCTACTTTTATGAGATCCCAGGGTTTCCAAATCGATCTTATAGAATTGCAGGGAGTTAAAATCGATTTGTATAGAATTTCAGAGATTTCAAATCGATCTTAGATAATTCCAGGGACTTAAAATCGATTTTTATACAATTCCAGAGACTTCAAATCGGTTTGCTAAAACTTTAAAAATCTAAAACCTATTTTTATAGATCTCAAGAAACCTAAAATCAATTTCCATAAAATCCTAAGGACTTCAAATCGA
>JAQQRL010000418.1:0-11776 GCA_028453745.1 Agapostemon virescens | reverse complement strand
CCATTAATGGTATTTTACATAAATACCAAAACCTTCATATTTTAAAGAAGGATTGGTAAAAAGTGTTAATAATGTGCATATACATGATAATTTGGAATGTTATAAAGATAACCAGCAACAACAAAACATGGCTATGGAAAGGTGATGATATAAGGCTGTATTTCGAAAGCAGGCAGAGATGAATGAGGTTCCATCGATGGTATTTTACACAAATTCCAAAACCTTCATATTTTAAAGCAGAATGTAATCAAAAGTGCTAGTAATATACACATATATGATAGTTTTGAATATTAAAGGGACAGCGGCCCGAAATAAGAATAGTATAACAGTATTTACTGTACAATTGTCCTAAAATTTCGTAGGCATAACCTGAATCACCGGGTTTAAATCCATTTAAACAATTAGATTGCAATAGTCGAAAAATACCTAACGCGACAATTCAAGAATTAAAACACCGCTACGTAGAAAAATGGAAATGTATTACGCAGGGATATTGAATAAAAATCATTTCTAATATTCCAATGCAGTTGCACGAAGTAATCACGGTACCGATTGTACGAGTAAGAAATATGAAGGGGCGAGTGTTGACGCCTGTGTGGTCGAGCGATGCTAATTAATATTATAAAGAATTGTATGTATATGGAAAATTAATAAAACCAAGGGGAGAGAGTGTAATATTGGTTTTATAATTGATGAGGTGCGAGTGCGAACAAGTATGGTCGTCTGATGACCATGAATGATGCGAATGTTTGTCAAGTGTGAAAGACGTGTATGATTGGTATGCTTTATGTGTGTCGTGGAATGAGTGAGAATGATTCTTGTCACGAGAATTTCCTTTTTACCGTACAGTGTGATTGTGCGAGGACTGATGAAACAAGCGAGCCAGAGAAAGAGGCAGTAAACAGAGATATATACAGGGTGTCATGTAATTGTTCGTGCAACCGGATAGGGGCTGATTCTATGTAATAATACGTAACAAAATTCTATGCAATAGTCTATGTACCAAAAAGATAAGTCCAAAACACAGCATAAAATTTGTTCTTCTGACTTTGTTTTCGACGAACTCGATTTTAATACTAGAACTACCGAACAATAAATCCAACGATATGCATTGCTTTGTAATAATAACGAGACAGTATCTATTAAAACTTCAAACAATTCTTATTGTCACGTGTACGTCATTAAAGAAGTACATCCCAAAATTTCTGCCGAAAATATTTTTATAATTTCAATAATTGCGAATGAATTTCAAATAAGTGTTTTTTATCATTACAAAACGACGAATTCTTCAAGTCCATTAACAGTGGAAATATATAGCAAAAACTTCTCGAGTATCATGGTGTCCGAATATTAATGCGGTCCACTAGTTTTAGTGTTAAAATGTCGTCGGTACATGTACACAGAAAAACAACTGGATAAGTTTCAAAGACGTCATGAGAGGTGAATTAGAGATGATGCTGCAATCCAGGGTCACGAGTACTAACTGAGGCGGTCTTAATCGTAACATTAGATCGAGTAGGGTCGCGAGCAAAGAAACCGTAAATAAATATAATTGGGAAATTCGCTCGTGTGTGTATTGCAAGAAACTGGGTCATTTGAAATCAAATTGCTTCCGGTATAACAGGCTTCAATAACAACGGACGACAAACAGAGAGTCTGATAAGTATTCGGCTGACAGTCAGCAAGCAGATACCAAAGGGTATAGCCGAATAATGTGGTCAAAATTGATAGGGAATCACGAAAGAACATACTGGGTACATTTTCAACCCTATATCTCAATCGGGAGGGTAGTTATGGGGTAAAAACAAATAAATGGTTTTTGGCCGGTTTTCCTTAGTTAATGGTGTGTAAAATTTTTATAAAAAATCTAAGATATGTAGAAAACCAAAGCACATACTCTGCATACGGTTTCAGATTTTTAAATTGGAAAACCTCTTTGTAAAAAATGAAAAACCTCGAAAGAGAGTTCAGTTAAGATACAGGATGGAGTAGATGCGAGAAAGTGCTAAGGCTAGTGCATCGATTCGAATGCAACAAATTGTATGACGAATGTCTGCACTTTTTTTAAGATGCTAGTGTTACAGTTTATCATACAGATGGCTGAGATTTGACAGCAATTGGAGTCGAAATAGGAAATTTGTAGTGCAAACTATCCGAAAGACGTGTCCTTAGAATAGAATTGCGGAACGTTCTTCTCATTTCACAATTAGATGACAGTTTGTTTTCCGCGGAACGTATAACTGAGCAAAGTCGTCAGGTGTTATTCAAGATAGACGGATTCAGAGTACCAGGAGTCGTACAAAAATTGTCTACACATGTGGTAAAAGAGAAAGTTTGTATACATCATCGGCATCGTAGGTTAGGACATCAGGAATCGACTGCAATCGAACGTCCGGTGAATGAACAATTAGCAACGGGAATCCAAATCGTCGCATGTTCGCATCAGACAGTGTGCGAATGCTGCATGAAAGGGAAACTAAACTAAATGAAATTTAAGGAGAGCAAATATAGGGAAAAGAAACCCATGAGGCTTGTACACACAGATTTATGGTGCCCGATGCGGCAGCCACACCAAGTAACAATAAATATTTCTTAACCCCTTTGTATTACAACATCGTGTCAGACTCGTGATACAGAGTCTGAACAGAGGATTTAATTGTATTTTTTTGCACCCAACTTCACACTTAAGCCGCATAATCATTATATGTTTTGAGAGCTGATGTGTGAAAAAGTCCAATTGATTCTACGCAGTAGTTTTTGGTTGGTGTCCTTTTAAATATGGAGAACAATAAGCAGAATTTTCGTCATATTTTACTTTTTTACTATAGAAAAGGTAAAAATGCTGTTTAAGCCAGAAAGAAATTAACCAATGTGTATGGAGAAGATGTGTTGACAGTACGCCAGTGCCAAAACTGGTTTGCAAAATTTCCGGCAATTTTGATATCGAAGATGCACCACGTTTTGGAAGGCCGGTTGAAGCTGATAAAGACACGATAAAGGCATTAGTTGATGCAACTGGCGAATAACAACACGTGAGATCGGTTAGAGGTTAAATTTATCAAATGCAACTGTTTATGACCACTTGAAAGGCCCGGGTTTAACCTCGAAGCTCGATATATGGGTTTCCCATGTTCTCACGGAGAGAAATTTGTGTCGTCGCGTTGACGTCTGTGATTCGCTTCTCAAACGTCACGAAAATGGTCCATTTTTGAAGCGCATCATTACTGGGGACGAAAAATGGGTTGTATATAACAATGTCAAACGCAAGAGATCGTGGAGCAAAAAAGATGAACCGGCTCAAAGCATTTCCAAAGTCAATATCCATCAAAAAAAAAGGTGATGCTGTCTGTTTAGTGGGATTTTAAAGGAATCGTTTTTTTTTTTGAGCTTTTACCGGATAACAGAACAATTAATTCGCAAGTCTACTGTCATCAGCTGGACAAACTGAATGATGCACTTCAACAGAAAAGGTCAGAATTAATCAACAGAAAACGTGTAGTGTTCCACCAAGATAATGCGAGACCTCATACAAGTTTGGTCACTCGCCAAAAGCTTTTACCACCATATTCTCCAGATCTGGCACCTTCGGATTATTATTTGTTCCGGTCACTGCAAAATTTTTTAGACGGTAAAACCTTCCCTTCAAATGAGGAGGTCAAATACCACCTCGATCAGTTTTTAGCCAGCAAAGACCAAAAATTTTATGAGAGTGGAATCATGCTCCTACCAGAAAGATGGCAAAAGGTATTGGACCAGAATAGCCAATATATAATTTAATAAGATATTTGTTCATTATACGAAAATTGTCGTTCATTTTCACAAAACAAGACGAAATTACTTTCTGAATAATCCAATATGTTATCAATCTCCCTTAAATCGAAATAATATCCTATTTGTTTGTTGTCAATGTACATCCATTGGAGAACATGTAAACATGAAGCAGTTATAAACTTTCTTTTTCTTTTAGTAAAAATTAAGAACTATAAAGGAGCTCTGATCACTGCAACCATAAAATAGGTTCCCGAGCCTAACGTGTGTTATCTTTTTGTCCGGGAGTGTATATAAATGCTGCCTACGTACGTGAACAGTTTTTAAACCCTTAGCACTTCAATGTCGCCCCTGGGGCGATACTAAAAATTTCCATACTATTATTTAACTCTTAACGCTAGAATGGCGCCTATGAGGCGGCGCTAAAAATTCCCTTACTGTTATTTAAAACAGCTTTTGCATTGTGATATTCGCATGTAAGAAATTGGTAAAAATTGAAACGTTGCACGTACGAGTAATAGTGATAAACTTTATATTCGCGAAACGAAATGAACCATGAACAATGAAACTATTTTAGGTAAAAAGAATGCTTCGATTTTGGAATTAAAATTGCTAGGAGTGCTAAGGGTTAAAACAAGTTTTACATCACTATGTTTGCATTTATGAAATCGGTAAAAATTAAAGTGGTGTACGTGCAAATAACAGTAATAAACATTGTATGCGTGGAAAGGAAGGAACCGTGTACAATGGAAAAAGAATGTCTCTATTTTGGAATTAAAATTGCCTGAAATGCAAAAGTTTAGAACCGAAAGGTTGTAGCGAAATATTTATAAAATGCTACGTCTCTTACAATACACCTACAAAGAAAAATGTCGTATGAATAGGGATTTTCCAGAAATAATCTGCGAAACCTGCTAGATATTCCAAAGAACTACATAAAGTTTAAAATGTAAAATATATAGTAATTCAATCCGTGAGTATATTGCTGCCAATGTATATAACAATTCCAGTTAGAAAGAGTTTCAAAGTAAAATGTCATTGAAAAACATGGTGAGAACTGGAGATTTTTAATCTGTTCTAATTGCACATTTGTTAGAGTGAAAAAGATATACTGAATTTTACAATTCCTTAAACAAACTTAATCTGTAAATTAAGCTAGAACAGAAATGCAACTTTAGGAGCGTGACTCATTCAACAATTGTAGTATAGTACAGGCGCATTTGTTTGAAACGTACAAACGTACTTCGACTTTTTCTGGTTAGCGAGAGTTGTGTCATTTAATGTCAGCCTCTGCCATTTCGCTAGTTGAACTGCACGGCTCGTAGATATCTCGACTCAATATACATATGTATTATACTATGTAAACCGCTGTTAACATAATTTATTCAGAATTTTTTTTCGTAAAAATAAATTATTCAAACATAAATATGTTGTGATGAATATGTTACAGTTTATGTTCCATTATAACTATAATGACTATTATTATATTTGTTAAATAGAACGATTCTACACATTCTCTAGTACAACGATACTAGAACGCGTACTGAAGTCACTGACAAACATTTCATAATTTCCTCGCTAAAGGTCACACGAAGGTCAACAGATTGCATCTCGTTGGATTCGTTTTTTTATAAGCTAGAAGACCGTAGTGCAAGTATGAAGTTCCATTTTAAAAAACACACGATGACCTTGAAATCCCGAAAAAAATGACGTTGAGAAAAAAATTTGACCCATCACCGTATTGGCGCCTTTGAACAGAATATTTTTTCCCCCTGACATTCTTTTTATCATAAAACATAAGCGATATATTTAAGGTGATTAAGTTAGGGGAAATACCCTGTATAATATGAAAAACATTTAACCCTTAGCACTCGAAGCAATTTTAATTCCAAAATCGAAACATTTATTTTTATCTAAAACAGTTACATTGTACATAGTTTATTTCTTTTCGTGAATATAAAGTTTATTACTATCACTCGTAAGTGTAACATTTCAATTTTTACCGACTTCGTAAATGCAAACATAGCAATGTATAAACTATTTTAAATAACAGTAAGGGAATGTTTGGTGTCGCCTCAGAGACGCCATTGGATCGCTTAGGGTTATGTATGTAAAGTAATTCAAGAAATTAGAATTCCCAGGATTATTTCTAACAAACAAGACGACTGTTACGGATAGAATTAAAATGGTGTATCATTTGTAGCGTGAATGGAACAGTAATTGAATTTCCACACAACTTTTGTGTTTAATTGTCAAGATACCCATATACGGGGTGAGTCACCAAACGTTTGCATCTCAAATATCTTTGTTGTGTCTAAAAATAAGTAAAATATGGTAAGGACAAAGTTGAATGGTACAATGGGGCTGAGACGATGCTATACAAAAATTTTGTTTTTATGTCATTTTTTTAGAGATATCAAGGTCACTTTGACTTTTTTAAATGGAGCCACCATTTTTTAAACACCTACAATGATAGTCTCTTTCATTAGGAATTCAGTGACTATATTATTCCAAGGTCATTCAAGGTCATGGACAGAAAAAACGTATAAAACTAAAATATGGAAGCAGAATACCTGTATTTCACAAATGTTCGAAATGATGGCCGTCTACGTCGATACATTGATGTAAACGAGCTCTGAAGGAACCTTGAACTTTGATAAGTACATCCAAGGTGGTATTTGCTTGTTTGAATGATTTTGAAGCAACCCCCATTGACAAAAGTTAATTCTATTTTGAAAATCATTCCCGTGCAATTCTTGATGAAACAATATGTGGAACGGATGAAATTTATGTCGGGCCAGAATTCGTATTATGCTACTTTGACTTGTGCCTGCTTCCCGGGAAATTTTTCTCGTACTCGCGTGAGGATTGACAGCTATAGCTGCTAAAATATGAATTTCATTGTCTTCATTGGTCGTGGGATTCTTCCGTTTGTACTGTCTTGCATGTACACTTCCAGTACATCGAAACAACCTGTACGTATTAATGAAAGACTGTCTAGAAGTAGTGTTTCGCTCGGGGTACCTTTTTTCGTAAAGTAATCGGGCCTGCACTGCATTTTGTCTACATTCACAGTAAATCGTGATCATATCATACTTTTCAGTCATTGAATAAGACAGCGGAATCGCGTTTGGAAACATACTGTTAATAAATAAGAATGCTGAATAACAGTAACATTGAAGGACCTTAGTATGTTTACTTTAACTACGACCATAGTATGTTTACTATTTATTGCAAGTCTCAACCGTGATAAACGTATTTTGCTTTCATATTTTAAATCTTATACGTTTTTTCGGTCCTTAACCTTGAATGACCTTGGAATAATATAGTCACTGAATTTCTAATGAAAGGGACTATCATTGTAGGTGTTTAAAAAATGGTGGTTCCATTTTAAAAAGTCAAGATTGCCTTGATATGTCTAAAAAAAATGACAAAAACAAAATTTTTGTATAGCATCATGTCAGCCCCATTGTACCATTCAACTTTGTCTATATTTTACGTATCTTTAAAAACAGCAAAGATATTTGAGGTGCAAATATTTAGTGACTCACCCTGTACACCTATTTTTACTGAAGTGAAGCCAATTTCACTCATACAAGAAAATTGAAGTTTTCTGAAAAGAAAATAGTTCCAAATCAATTTAAATGAAAGATTTATCATTAAAAAATTCATTGAAAACATTTTTTTACATATAAACTGTGTTTTTGAAATACATTTTCCGCAAACATTTCTCCATTTCCCTGCAAGTTTGACCTTGAATGACCTTGAGTCATAGGTCGTTGAATTCATCTTAAAACGCACTATTTGATAGTGGATAAAAAAACGTATCATTCCATTCAAAAAAAGAAAGTTGACCTTCACCTCACCTTGGAGTGTTCACCAGGAAAAATAAAAGTTCCACCACATGATGTCCCCCTCGGTATTGAACAACTTGACTGTAACGCTTTATAATTTCTACCCTGTATATACATATATATAGTAATCAAAATTCTAATTAGTTAAATTGGCTCGGTGCGTAAATAAGATTGTAGGTGACTCGCGTGAGAACTCGACATTCAAATTCTGCTATTAAAAAAAATTTCTAATTAAAGATGAATAGTTATTTTACTTGAAGAATGTATATTTACAAACATTTACAGATAAATTGTACCATACTTAAGAGTAAAAATGTTTGTAGTGAATCCCTATTGATGCTTGAAATTGAACCTTCTTACGTTGCGTGTCGTGACCGTGAAGACCGAGTTTGATATTATAATAAACTGCACTCGATGGTCTAAGTTTGAAATATTGATAAATATTGTTGGTTAAATTGTGTCCCTGTTACGTGTCTTAATCGTAAATACTATTTTGAAGTTATGATACACTAAACTCGATGGCGTAAGGTTGAAATTGACCAGTATAGCTACTCATGACATAAAAATAAACATTTTTTTATAGCATCGTATCAGCCCTATTGTACTATTCAACTTTGTCCTTATCATATTTTACGTATCTTTAGAAACAATAAATATATTTGAGGTGCAAACGTTCGGTGACTTGTATAACATCAAACAGCATCTAGTAACAAAAATCTCTCAATATTTTACCGACTATCCAATATTTATGAGTTGTGTAGTTTTCCGTGTGGTATTATCTACGATCTGAAAAATTGGTAAACGCAGGACTTCGAAATAAAATATTCACCTGTCTCCAAGAAGGGCGCGTTCGAGGCCAGGAAAATGTACCCCTTGGAACACAGTGACTTACAAAAGGAAATTCTAATGTGCGACTCCTCTTCAAAATATAGCATTGTTAGGTCTATATGCCTCATCAGATTATCTTTTGACAGTTAGGGTCGATTGTCCTTATGAAAAGTTTACGGAACCTTTTAGAAAGGATTCCCCATTGAAAGCATTGTGTAGCCTCTTTGGAAAGTTGTTATTCCGGCTCATTGACGTTGAAATTTCGAGCTCACCTGCAGCCATGAAAAAAGAGATCGCTGGGAGCGAGCAAGGTGCCCCATTCAATTCGAACAATCGGCTAGAATTCATCTATTCTTCCCTACCCTACCGCATCCTCTCATCCCTTTTGCGCATTTAGCATACATCGTCGATGGCAGAGTCGTTATGAAACCGCAAGGTGAAACTTCATTTCCCGAAATTCCGCAAATGTAGGTCTCGGTTAAATCTCGATTGTAAAATATTCTGGATCTAGTTTAGGACGAACCATTTCATTTTTATCGACTGCGGAAAATGCACAAATTAACATAATTACAATCATTCAATTTAAACATTCCCACACTCACATTTATTCCTCTGCTTTCTTTTCTCTCTTCCAATAAATAATCTACCTATTCTAATTATATTTGTTAATAACAATTTAAGAGAACTTCGATGCAATTTCGTTATGTTGTATCCAAATGAAAATAGTTTGCTATAGAAATCGTTCGCATGTCTATTGAAAGTAAGAAATTTTTCACATACAGTGAGTAACGAAAGTATTCGAACGGAAAGGATTCGGACGGATGAAAAGTTTGACGTTGAAAAAATATAAGTCATATTACGAATTACAAAATACTTTTATTTCTGTAATAACACATAAGTATCATGATTATACATGTTAAATTTGAAGTGTCTCTGATAACGTAAACAATACTTATAAAATGTTTCTTGGTAACGGCATTTAAATGAACGCCACAAAAGTATTCGAACGACTAAATTAATAGTACATATTTTAAACAACTATAGTGTTTTAATATTTTGTCGGACCACCGTGAGCACTTATTATGGCTTGCAACCGTCGTTGCATGCTATCAACCAAATTTTCAGTAATATCTTTTTTTATATTGCTCCAGACGTCCAAAATTCTGGTCTTTAATGCTTCCTTGTAATTAATACTATGTTTACTAAGTTGTTTGCCAATTTCTGCCTATAAGTGTTCTATGGGGTTAATGTCCGGACTTTGTGGGGGTGTTTCTAAAATGTGGGGTACGTTCTATATGATCCATTCTTTAACAATACGTGCGGTATGTTTTGGATCATTGTCCTGCTGAAAATGAAAATTGTCTACTACCCCTAATTTTTCCGCACTTTGCTTCAAATTGTCTTTCAATATTTGCATATATTTATATTTATCTAATATTCCGTCGATAATGACGAGGTTTCCAACACCAGTGGCCCCCATACATCCCCATACTATTATCGACCCACCCCCATGATTCACGGTTGGTCGTAGATTTTTAAGATCCATCTCTCTATTTGCTTTTCTCCAAATTTTATGACATCCATCTGAGCCAAATATGTTAAATTTGCTCTCGTCCGAAAAAATTACGTGTTTCCAAAAGTCCTTATCCTTGTTGACATAATTTTTAGCGAAACTTAATCTCTTCTGTTTATTGACTTTGCTAATAAATGGTTTCTTTCGAGGAATACGACCATGAAAATCATTTTTACGGAGAATTCTTCGACAAAGTTCAGGATGAACTTATTTTCTGAAGCTATCAGCAACTTGTATAGCAAGTTTTGGTGCAGAAATTGTTGGGTCCTTTTTTATTTCACGCACAATTACATTCTCTTCCCTCTTCGTTAATTTCCTAGGCCGGCCAGAATGGACTTCATCCTGAAGGATTCCAGTGGTTTTTAACTTTTTTACTATGTAATAAATGGTAGATTTACTTTTCCCTAACAATTGTGCTATTTCGCCATAGCTCTTGCCTTCATTATGCCACTTAATTATCAATTTTCTATCAGTGATGCTTGTCTCCGATTTTTTTCGGTACATTATTAATATGAATTTTACAATCGTATTAACACTTGCAGCACTGAACAAGGGAAGTGTGTAACACCAATTGAGAAAGCCAATCTTTACTGTTTGTCAAATTCAAGGATTGTTTTGTACTACAAGTTTCGTCGTTCGAATACTTTCGTGACATCTGTTTACTCGACGTTACCAAGAAATCTTTCATAAGTAATGTTTACGTTGTCGGACGAACTTCAAATTTAACATGTACAGTTATCACACTTATATATTACTATAGGAACAAGAGTATTTTGTAATTCGCAATATCCCTTACATTTTTTAAGCGTCAAACTTTTCATTTCAGAGCGTTCGAATACTTTCGTGATTCACTGTATATAGCGAAGGTATATGTCATAGAAACTAATACGCTTAAAATCACAATGCGGCAAAGTGAAAATTGCAAAGTGTCCGAATATTAAAGTGATTCACATATGCATTTGCTATGTTGGATTATTTTAGAACACTCTAAACCCCTCGCGAACCAACGCGATACGTTTGAAACTACGATAATGGCGAACTTGCACGTTTGTACGTTTTCACCAACCGACGCAACGAATTCGCGCCTTTTCTGTACAATTAACAATAATAATCTCGCTTCAGGTCTTCTGGGCCTATAGCCTGAAGAACAGAGGCTTTGAGATTGTAATTTACTATGTGACACAATATTGGAAAGATGTAACAAGTCAAACGTCATGAACAAAATGTGAAGAATCAATAAAGAAGAAGCGCATACAAGAAATAAGATATTGGGAAAGGCCTCTCCGATGGCGTGCCCATCGTATGAATTTCATTCTTCTTAACAAATTTCTTCTGGCGAGATGCAACAATAAACGATTATGCCACTATGGCGCCACAAATTGTTATATTCCCGTTTGCTTGGCCGATCTCTGAAATGGTTCTTTGGCCAACGGTTTAGTGAGAAGATCAGCTAGCATCTCGTTGTATGGGCAGTATTCAGCCTCAATTATTCCCCTGTCTTGCAAATCTCTAAGTTGATGAAGACATGCATCAATGTGTTTGGTGCGTGCTCCACAGCGATTTGATTCAATCAACTGGATACAACCTTGATTATATTCGTATATCCGTATTGACTACACAGCGGGCACACTCGTGTTCGTGATTCGCTGTCCGAGGAACAGCAGGTCCCTACTGGCGAACAACGCTGCTACGTATTCCGTTTTGGTCGACAATGGCGACCGAGGCGTCGATTGTTTCCAACTCGACCAGCTCA
>JAQQRL010000039.1:0-18183 GCA_028453745.1 Agapostemon virescens | reverse complement strand
GGCCGGGGTGCTGGGGGAGGTTTGGAGGCCTTCGCCGTTCGTCACTATGTGGCGGACGACGGAGTGTTTCTGCCTCCTCCCAGTCCTCGGAACGCGAGTGGCCGTAGTCCGGGCACATCGGGGGTCAACACCCAGGTGTCGCGCCGGCCGGCCAGTACACCGGCTGTTGAGGAGGAGTTCGACGACAGCGCATCGCTTGCGTCGTGGGTGTCGCACTCCTCGGCGTCGTCGGTTGCGAGCAGCAGAAAGCGGGCTGGTCCCGCTTTGAGTTACGGGATTTTGTGAAATTGAGTGATCGTTCGCCGCATGACTCCCTTGCCGGTCCCGAGACGAGCAGATTATCTCGCTCCTCCCGGTCGGCGTTGTCGTCGGCCGAGGAGATAGTGAGAAAAGTTCGGTCCATGCAGACCTTTGAACTGCTGGACCGCGCGAGGGGGATATGCGACACTATTGACCGTGCGTCTCTCGTATCGAAAGGGTGGAGCGGGTCGATCGTCCACGACCTCCGTGTTGGCACGCGCGAAATGCGTGCCATCTCGGACGAGTGGCTCGAGCGGACCGTCTCAAAGAACCCCACGGAGGAGGAGTTCCGCGAACTCGAAGTGAACCTCCGGGCAATGGAAGAGCGGGTGAGGCGTCTCACTGACGAGAGAGATGACCTCCGTGAGAAACTTGAGGGCCCTGCGGTCCTCAAGGTTCCGAGGGTGTCACTCACCAGAGTCGACGACAAGGAGTCTCCGTCCGGTGTGGTGAAGGCCCCGCCCAAGCTGCCGCCGGGGTCGGCTTATCGGCTTCGGCTGGAGCCCCCTGGCGGTGTGCTCCCGCCCCTCAGCAGAGATGTTTCTTGTGATGAGGAGGAGCCTGCGTTGCCTCACGGCGAGTTGAGCCGCCCTGGGGGCTGCTCGTCACCGGGGCCCTCCGGTGTAGTGTCAGAACGGCCGCGAGGTAGAGTGGGGGATGCGTCGTCCGGGGGTCCGATCGATCCTGGCACTTTGTGTCAGATCGAGCGGATTGTCACGGCGCGCATGGAGGAGTTCTCCAGGGTTCTCCTTGAGACGCTCCGGGAGGCTGGTGGCGGAGTTCCACCCCCAGCGGGGAGCGGAGGCGTCGGGCGAGGAAGGCCGCGCCTGCCGCTTCGGAGGAGAGCCGACCGCGCATCGTGAGTGATGTGCGGATGGAGCCAACAGTGCGCGTGCGCATGGTGGCGGAGACGCCCAGTGAGTGCAGAGAGGTGGTGTCCCGTCGGGACAAGCGGGCCACCAAGGTGGCGGCAGCGCAGTCCGGGCGGGCTGCCCCTCCTCCGGTGAGGCCTCCCCCCAAGGCGGATGGGGTGAAGGCGTGCCCCGCGGGCGCAGTGCTGGTGGACCCCCCCCCACTTCGCACATACGCGATCGCGGCGGCGAAGAAGCTGCCGCGACCACCGCGTACAGCGGCGGTGGTTCTAACACAGTTGAAGGAGGCGCGCACGCCCCTCTTTCAAGCTGTGCAAAAGTGCAGAACCCAGATTCCTGCGAAGGAAAATGGGCTGGACGGTCGGATGAGGGCGACGTTCACCCGAACGGGCGCCATGCTCATCCGGGTATCGGGCGAGGACTGTCGCGCGTAAGCAGCGATGCTTGCGTCGCGCATGTCCTCGACCCTGCGGGAAGATGGGTACCGGGTTGCACTGCCTGTCAAGCGCGCGGAACTCTGCCTCCGTGGCGTTGACGCGTCGGTGACCCCGGAGGAGTTAAAGCAGTCTTTGGCCGTGGCGGGATCTTGTCCTGCGGATGAAATCCGCGTTGGGCCGCTCGTAGGGTGGCGGGACCTGGCCGACTTATGGTCGGTTGGTTCTCGGCACGGGTTGAGCCGCTGGCGGCACGGGCACTACAGTGCTTCAGGTGTCTCCGACGTGGCCACGTAGCTGTTAGGTGTCCCTACACCGATGAGCCCGATCGTCGGGGGGTCGGTGCTACCGGTGTGGGGAAGAGGGACATCGGGCGGCTGGGTGTAACCGGCCTCCCCGGTGCCCTCTTTGCGTGGACGCAGGACAGCCCTGCGACCACCGTAGTGGGACGAAGGCGTGTCCCCTCTTCACACAAGAAGGGGGGAGGCGAATCACGCCTAGGGAGGTCGTCCCTCAAGAAGTGAGAACCCCGTTGGCGCCGACACCGATGGAAGGTGTAGGTGTGGATGACGCCAGCGCGGGGGTTGCCCGGACACCCTAGCTGGTCGAAGGTGGGCCGGGTGCAGGGGTGTCCTTCTTCCACGGTTTGTGGAGGGGGGACAGTGGAGAATGACATTCTTGTCATCCTGCCACCGGGATTGGGGATCAGCCCTAAGGGTTTGAGCACTGCTCCCCTTGGAAGGGCTGGTCTGGTGCGCGTGTCGGAGCCTCTCTTCCCTTGGGAAGATAATGACTCGACAGGCGGCGAGTCGGGAGATCCGTAATAGGATTTCCTTCGCGTAAAAAAAAAATGGTCTAACTACCTTCTTTTCTTCTTCTTTAGTTTTAGGTAGTTTTAATTTTACTAACCTCTGTATCTTCTTGTTCTTTTGTTTTTTCTCTGCCTTTGCTTTTAACTACGGTCACCCATTCTTGCTGGTCTCAGATCAGTCATCCTAACCTTCTCTTCTTTATTTTCTGGTCCAGACTTCTCGGGTATAGTTTCTTCCCTGATCTTCTGAGGGTTTTCCAATCGTTTGCTTCGTAATTTCTCTTTTTTCCTGGTAATACTTTGTTTTTTCTTAGTTCTAAATTTATCTTGAAATTTTTTAAATATCTCTATAATCGAGTCCTCGGAGGAGGAATCTTCCTCTGGAGTTATCTCAGATTCGGAGTCCTCCTCCGACTCGTCCGAACAAATTTGTCGTCTCTTTTTTCTGGGAGTCCTCGCAATCTCGGGTGATGATGCCGGTTCTATTTTTCTTTTTCCCGGTGACTCGCTGACAACCCTGGAAGCATAAGATTGCTTTCCAAGGCTGCCAGAATTCACCAGTTCTATCCGCGTAGGTGTAATTTTTGGCGGAATACTTCGAATAGGAGTCAATTGAATGGTATCCGTCATTGTACTACAGGTACGTACTGATTTTTTAATAGTATTTGTATCGGAAACTAATGCGTTATATTTTTCTTTTCTTATATCATTCACTCTAACGTTTTTAACCGCTTCTTTAGTATTAATAATTTTCTTGATAATCGCCGGTACATCGTGACATATGACTTTAAATGAACTTTTAATATTTTTATTTTGATCAATATATCCAGATAGTTGCGTGGTTTGCTCATAAATTTTACTTAGGTCACCGGTCATAACCTGAATTAGCTTCATTATTGGATCAACTTTAGAAGCATTGTTTTCTCTATCTATATTTTCTGTAGTAGGTAAGTTAGTGGTAAGTATTTTCTTAGTTTTAGTTTTCTTTTTCAGGTACTCGCAGATTTTCGCAGATCACGTCCCCGACGACCCCCGGAGCCCGTCCTCCACGAATCCGTTACCGGATTCAGGGGAGAGGGGCTCCAACTCGCGAACCAGACCAGCCCTTCTAAGGGGAGCCATGCTCAAACCCTTAGGGCTGGTCACCAAACCCGGTGGTGAGTCCAGCGTACCCGGACACTGTCTCCCACAGCCCCCTTCCACCGCACTTCTTTGCTGGAATGAGGCTTAAACCCTGGCCACCGCTCCGCCTACGGAAGGAGACGGAGGGGGCACGCCGTCACCAATATCCATCGGTGACGGCGCGTCGCTCCTTGGGGCAGATATATCCACACCAGGGGCACTCGTTCTTCCACCCCCACGGAGGTGGAAGAGTGGGCAAGCCTTCGTACCACTGCGGTGGCACGAATACTTCCCAGCGTCCCGACAAAGAGGACACCTTGGGGGCCGGTTGCACCCGGCCGCCAGATGCCGTCCCTCCCCGCACCGGTAACAAAGCCTGCTCCGGTCGGGCTCCGCCCCAAACGGGCACTTTGCGGCGACATGGCCACCTCGCAGGCAGCGGAAGCACTGAAGCTCCCGCGCCGCGAGTGACTCAACCCGAGCTGAGAAAACGCCAACGGTGACCCTCCCAGCCCCCGCAACCTTCCTCGCCGCCCCCAGCGACAATTGGGCCCACATCGACCCAATTGTAGAGCAGTCCCTGGCAAGCCGAACCTGACCCACGCGGATATCCTCCGCTGGACAGCCTCCAAGCTTAGCCAGGGACTCCCTAATCTCCTCGGTGGCGATCGACCCCTCGATCCCGCGGAGGCGGATTTCCGCGGTCCGGATGGGCCGGTTCACCCGGATGTCAGTCCCGACTAGGGACTGCGACATCCTGTTGGCGAGGATGTCCGCCTTCGCCCGGCAGTCATCGCCACCAATACGCATCATCAGCGCACCGGTTTTAGTGAAACCGGCGCGCACGCGACCGTCCAAGCCCATCTCTTTGAGGTCAGTGCCCTGTTTGACCTTAGTCAAGGCCTCATCCAAGTTGGACCGACGCTCTGGAGGCGCGGTGACAACTATTGCCGCGGTCCGTGGTGGACGCGGCAACTTCACCCTCGATGCCGATTTTGGTCCGGCCGGCTTGGTTGAGGGTTTCCCCCCACTCCTTGCACTACCAGTCGACCGCGCTCCTCGCCGGTCCGCCTTCTCCGGAGGGCGCTGCACAACAGGGGGCGAGGGAGAGGGGCCCGGCTGCGCTGCCCCCACTGTGACGGCCCGCTAGCCACGCCTCCTCCCTACCACCTGCCACGCCTCGACCGCCCCCGCACCACGCGCGGAATGAACAGGGGGTGACCCCTGATCACCCACGACCGGGCGGGAAACGGCCGGAGCTGCCTTACCCGGCGCAGCACGCGGGAGTTGCGCCTGACGCCCAGGCTCACGACTCCCCGCTCCCTTACGCTTTGCTGCCTCGGGAAACACCAGGGCAGCAAAATCCTCCCTGAGACGACGCTCAAGCGCCTCCATATATGGGCCCATCGCCCGCTCTACTGCGGCCACGATGGCGTCCGCCCCATCAATAAGTGGTGGGACCTTCACCGAGGGTGCTCCCATTTCCACCTCCTTCACCCCGGGAACCTGTCGGCTGCAATCCTCCACAGTCGGAGGCCCCGGCCATCCAATCCCAGTGGCGGGGATCGGGTTCATGTCATCTTCGTCGGACCAAGCCAACTCAGAATACAGCCCCAAACCACCGCCATCATCAGCCATGGGGGTTTCCTCCTCAAACGGAGGGGGGTCCCCGTCCACGCCCATCCTGCTCATTTTGAGCGTGGGCGGGCCTCCTATCTCGCGAGGCTGCGCGTTCTGGCGCTCCAGATCACGGATCCGGCACCTCGCATCAGCCAGAGCCAGTTGCAGGTCTCTGACCTCCTGAGCCTGACGAGTCCAGGGACGCGACCTCATGTGGAACTCGTCAGTGAGAACACGAAATTCCCTGACGGCCACCTTCAGGTCGCGGACGAACGTCCCATTGAGACCGTCACCGGCACAACTCACGCGTTCGATCAGGAAGCAGAGATCTTCCGCGCGAACGCTCATCTCTTCCTCCGACCAACGCCTCACATTCATCACAAAATCTTCGGGAGCTGTGTATTCAAACACAAACTCTCGAAGATGTGAGGGGATAACTCCATCGTTCCCCCGGACGGTCGACTCCGGCGGTGAGGGAGGCCTCAGCGTCGTCGCCGTCCGCACTTCCGGTGGAGTAGCCGCCCTTTTTCTGGACGTCCCACTCACCCGCGAGGCCCAAGTGGAGGAGTCGATCGAGTCAACCGACGCGGCGTCCGATTGTTCCCCGGCTCCCACCACCGACCTCGATGTACGCCTTGCTGCAGAAGACACAGGGCCTCCACGCCCACCCTGTGCCTCTACCCTACAAAGTTGCACCTTCGGGACCCGTCCGGCGACCGAGCGGGTCAAACGACCCTTCAACTCAGCCGCGGAATGCTCCTTACTCGTCCCGGCAATCTCCTGCCCAGTAGCTATTACTGTTGGCGGGGCCTGGTGGGCCACCACCGCCAACCCGCAGTCGTCAGATAACGACACGGAGGGGGCCTGGTCGCCCCCCCCCCCGCGCCGGCCTCTGGGGATCCGACCTCCCTGAGATAGTAACTTTCTTTCCTTTCATTGTACTGGCCATGTTTATTTATTTAGTAAAGTTCGCCGCGTCAATATACCAAAAGTCCAATCCCGAGCAACAAACTACGACTTTCACCCCTCAGTGCGGGCCTTACCGGCAAGGGAGACCCTGCCAGGACCCAAAGGTCCCGCCGGCATCGCCCCGCACCTCATAGAGGATACTCGCCGCAGTCTGCTGCAGCACCCCTCACTCCGTCAGCAACACGCAAAACGCGTGTTCCCAGGAGCCACCACGAGGAGTGAGAGGATTTTAGGCTTGTGACCACCTCAAATAGAGGCGACGAACCCCCCATTGACTCTGTGCCAATGGGAGGGCCACAAGCCCTTAGGCTCGCACGGGTTGCCAGCCCTGGTCTTTTCTCAATGCATGTTCTAGGATTTGATCCTCTATATCTGTATACGCATCCGAGTCCGACTCGGAAGTCGAGACAAGGAGCGTACTTCCTTTATTTTTATTGCTAGTTTTGCTGGGGCCAGCTGTGTTCCCCCCAGCAATTCCTCCCACCTTCTTAACTCCCTTCTGCGTCGTCTTTTTGTTGGTTGGTTTTGTAATTTTTTGGTCCATACTAGATTCCACGAGATGGAACGAAATAAACGGTCACTCCCCGGGTGACGTCCATTTCAGGGAGAAGGCGAATCATACACTCAGGTTTCGCCCGTTGCCTGAGGTTGGCCGCAGGTTGACCGATGCTCCCACCGATCGCCCAGACTCGCTTGTAGTCTTAAGCCCATTCTCGCCGCGCACCATAACTTAGTGGTATAGGGGTTTGTCCTCCCCGCAGCCTGGCCATTTAAGGCAAGGCCCCCGTTCCCGCCAGCCCGTGACGTACCACCGCGCATGTTGCCACGCACGGTGGGTCGTTGCCACAGTGAAGGGGTCTTCCGGTGTGATGTGCGAGCCGCGGTGATCGAAAATCGCCCACTCTCGCAAGAGCTCGGCTTTTACCATTGCCCTGTCAGTCACCCGAAGGTGTCCAGGTCCCACCGCATGGAGGAGGGGTTGGTATGCCAGGGAATTGATGCCCAGGCCATTTTGAGACCCAGTAGATAGGGACAGTGGGAATCTCGTTAATCCATTCATGCGCGTCACTAATTAGATGACGAGGCATTTGGCTAGGACAAATTGTAATTGATACAATTTTTCCAGTGTATATTGATGAAAATGCCCGCTGGTAGGCACATTGTAATATGCATGATACATTATTAGATGGTCTTAACGAGATTTAGGGATGGGACGGGATAGGAAAAGAAGAAAAGTGGGAGAGTGGAATTTAAGAAGAAAATAAGATAAGATTAATAGGGATAGGATTGATGTTTTTTAACGCTAACCAGGTTCGTTGTATGGTCTAATTATGCGCCATGCAGTGCGCATAATAGATCGATGTATGCTTACACCCCATTGTAATGAATTTGTAACTAAAATCTCTTTAAGGTAGCGCGGGAGATTTAGGGAAGACATGACACTATCGTTGCCTGAATGCCATCATCCGCGTGCGCCAATCACAAATGGCATTACTTTAACATCGTTTACCAAATACAACTGTTTTATTTTGTGTTTTAGATCTAATTTATTATATTTTTCTTTTTTAATTGTATGCGATCTGTCTAGTGAAGAGGTTTTTGACTCGTACGCTACTGTTGTTTCTACTATGTATGCTATTTTGTCGTGGATTGCTATTAAGTCAGGTATATATGTGCTATTTGTAGTTATTATTTTGGGGACATCTTCGCACCTGATTTTATTCTTTACTATGGTTTGTTTTATTATCTTATTTAAGCTGTCATGTCTATTTATTCTATTATAGTGGCTGATTGAACATCTCTGAAGCACATAATACAATGATTCACGGGTACCTTCGCATGAGGGATTTCGGCAATCGGTGTTGGACATATAGGGGGCACCTTTCGTCGGCAGAAGGCCGATTCGAAGGTTTATTGCTCCAATATAATCTCTCCCTTTCCAGTATTTTGGTGGATTATATATCCATGAGGAGGTACCAGGTGTAATGTTGTTAAGTCCAGCACCAAGTGCTGATGAGTGCAGTTGTTCGGACCAATAATTCTGCACAGTTTCTTTTTTGTTGTTATTAAGTTCTTTTGTTATTCTTTTCAGTTTTTGTATCAGCTGTTGTACTATATTAGTCTTAAGTATTTCTTTAGTTTCATCATCACCACGCACCTCAAGTCTCTCCAATCGCCTTAAGTACACCGACGCAATATGCAGACGT
Organism: Agapostemon virescens; assembly: GCA_028453745.1. Classification (NCBI taxonomy): domain Eukaryota; kingdom Metazoa; phylum Arthropoda; class Insecta; order Hymenoptera; family Halictidae; genus Agapostemon; species Agapostemon virescens. Next base: position 9,848 of record JAQQRL010000039.1, on the reverse strand, counting down.
AAGGACGGGATTCCCAGGCTTCCACTTCTCGTCGGTGCATGTATGAAGCAAGTGGGGGTTGTAATAGGTAGGTGTAGTGTATTTTTAACAAATTTTATTATTATGCTGTCAATAAATTCAAGTTTTTTCCGCGTCACATCCATGGTTTGCATACCGTGGTGTAAACGCGGGATCAAGTATCTTTGTAGAACACTTATTTTTTGCCATGGTTTTAGTGGACATGTTTGGAGTCTATTGAGCATATCTTGTGCTTTGCAGGGGGACGGAGATGCAACCCCGGTGTATTTATACTGATGACCTAGATATTTTAGTTGGGAAGCTGTTGATATTGTTGGAACTTTCCTATTTGTAATTTTTAATTTCGGCTCAGTTATAACCGCTATTCTTTTAGTGCCAGGGACAGACATAAATTGAAAGGCTACGCACTTATCGACGTTTACTTCAAATCCATGCTTTTTAAAGAAGGCCTCTATTATTCCTATATGACTTTTCATAACGGTCGGTGAAGGTGCCAAAATTAGAAGATCGTCAGCAAAGGCTAATGAAGTTATGTTTGCATGTCCTACTTGTACACCTTCGCGCGGGTTTAGTTTTTTAATGAGGTCATCCATAATGTGGTTAAATAGGAAACCCGACATAGGATCGCCTTGCTTCAGACCACGTTTAATAATTTATTGGGTCAGACCTTTCTCCACGGCATTCTAGCTTTGTTGTAATATTGTGGTATGTGTCCTGGATGTATTCGATCGTGTGTTCGTCAACTCCACGTCGTCTAAGTGCATCAACTATTGATTGTGTAGACATCCGATCGAAGGCTTTTGCAAGATCTATTGCTAGCATTATGAAAGGTTTGGCTTTATTTCTCATGGTTCTGATTATCGTCTGTACGGTGATACTGTTGACCATAATTCCGTCGGTTTTTACGAAACCTCTTTGACTGTATTCTAGTTTTATTTCATTTTCTAGTCGGTTAGTTATTATTTTGTTTAGATTTGTTTTGTTTAAGATTCTACTTGAAATAGTAATGGGACGCCACTGCTTCGAATCCTTTAAGTTACCTGTTTTCGGTATTAAAGAAGTTCTATTTATCCTAAGGGTGTTGGAAAGTTTTTTCATACCCCATATTATATTCATTATTGCTATCAGGTCATGTCGCGGCATTTTACGCAGATGTTCTCGTTTAATGCCATCGCTGCCAGCTGCGGACTCTTTTAGGTTTCGCAACTCTTGATGTATCTCCGTCGGGTTTATGGGACGAAATAGATTTATTGAGTTCTTCGTATGGGGCGTTGGGTTCCAATTTAGTTTATTTTCTGTAAATAGATTTGTATAATACTCGGCGAAAGTTTCTATTGATGGGTATTCAAGAGTGTTTAGCTCACTTCCTGACAGGATATGTTCGGCTGCTTGTGTAGGATTTTTATTGAAGAGTTTTTTTAAACGCATGTAATCGCTGGCACGTCTTTTTGAGCGGTTTCCTTTCAATTTCGGTTTATTTTTGTACTGACTGGATTTTGAAGGTTTCCCTTCATGTACGGGCTTTTTATTATCTGTTTTGTTTTGGCTCTGTATTTTATTTTTGTTGTATGTTTTGGTTTTATTGTATGTTTTGTTTTTGTTGCTTGTAGTTTTTATATTGCATGTTTTACTTTTCATTTTTATGTCCTCTACACAGACTTTATTTATGATGTTGCTTATATATTTATCTATGTCATTTATTACTTCCTCTTCCGGTTTATCATCTACTATTTTATCAATTATGCATGCTATATCACTAGAGGTTAATCGTTTAAGTTCACACAACAGTTGGTATATTGCTGGTGAAGATATCAAGTTGCACGCAGTTTCACTTATACTTAAATTCGGATTTGGTTCTGTATTATCTATTGCGATTTCTTTTTCTGGTTCTATTCTATTTAAAATTAGTTTTGGTGAAAGTGGGCAAAGTTCGCGGTATTTTTGTTTTTTAATGTTTTCGATTTCGCTATTTAAATAAAGTTTATATATTTCCTTTAACCTTAATTTTCTAATTCCTTCAAATGTTCTGCCTGTTTCTTCCGATATAATGGTATTTATCTCTTTTACTTTAAGTTTTGCTCTGTTCTCAATACGTGCTTCGATATTGGCTATTACTTGTATGTCGCCATCAGTATATTGGGATCTTGAAGTGGGGGCTCTTTTTTGGATGAGTTCAACATCAGATCTATTGTACTCTTCTGGATGTGTTCGACGCTGGTGTTAGCGGAGTCCAGCATAGGATCTAAATATTCTTTGGCACATACTGCATGTATGTTCACTTTCTTGTATGAGAGGTGCATTACATCTACGTAAGTGTTGTTTAGCGCTGGATAAGAGAGATTAAGAGAGTCATAGTTACTCCCGCTGTTTACCCGCGCTTTTTTTAATTTCTTCACGTTGACATTCAGAGCACTAGGCAGAAATCACATTGCGTCAACACCCGTGGGGGCCATCGCAATGCTTTGTTTTAATTAGACAGTGGGAAACTTCGCAATTCTTATGGCCTTTTCCACCTTCGTGAATTAGGCGCCGCCGTACCTCGAACTATGGTTCTTACAGGCGGCTTGCTTTTCTGCCTTGCCAGATGATATGGCCTACAATCCGTTCACCGGTCGCATGTGGAGGGCGACTCCGAGTGGTTACTCCCACCGCCACCTCGAGTCCAACCCAATCCGGAAGCTTCCGCGCAGTGCGGAAGGGGCTTGTGTTCCGGCCCGAGGGACCGGCTCCGTGAGGAGCCGGCCAGCTGGATTTACTCCTTTATAGATCTCGCCAGATCGGAGGAGACTTATCGCTAAGCTTCGTCTCAACCGGTCACGATGCGCCAACAGACACGTTAGACTGGACGGCACTAGTCGATGCGTCGCCCCGTCCAATCACCTGCGCTCTGTTCCTCGTGGCTGCTTTCTGTTTCAGCACGACTGTACAGAATTTTTGGAAGCTCTTGAAAAAATGTTCGCTCACCAGGTCGGCCTCCCGCACCGGCCACACTAGGCCCGCGGCGGCCGCTTCCTGGCGTAAGAGCTCCCTCGCTTCATCGTGCCGAGGACAAGCATACAAGATATGGTTCGGCGTTTCAGCCTCGCCGCACTCGCAAAACTCGCCCTCCACCAAAGCAAATTCCTTGAGCTTCGCACGGAAGTCTCCGTATCCACTCAGGAATTGTACCACGTAGTGGTCAAGGACCATCCAACGCGCGCCGAGACGGACAGATACGTCATCGAAATACTTGAAGGTTTCCCGTCCCTTCAACGATGCGGTCCATCTCGACTGCCACACGCCGACTGCTGTCCGCCGCACCGCAGTCAGGGCTTCGCGCGGCGAGACAGTTCCATCGGCTAACTCTTCTTGGCTTATTAGACATGTATCGAACTCGACATCGAGTTCTTTTCGTATTCGGTAGGCGCACGCACGTTCCGCTATCATCAAGTCTATCGGTACCGCACCAGCGATCACATGGATCGCATCGGTGGATACCGTACGATAGGCTTTGACGCAGCCAAGCAGAACTCTCCTCTGCGCTCTGACGAGAATGGTTCTCGTCGTTGAGGTAAGGAGATCGGCCCAGCCCGCAGCAGCGTACGCCACAATCGGGACGAAGAGACCAGTGTACATAATACGCATCGCCCTCCATCCCAATCCCCAATTAGCTCGAGCAAGTCTTGACAACGCATTGAACGTTGTCACGACCTTAGCACTCACTTTCTCGGCATGGGTTTTTATGCCCAGTCGTTCGTCGAAGTGTACGCCGAGGTACCTAATGGTACTCCTACGAGCGATACTTCTACCACCCACCTTTACCACAGGTGGCCGACCCCCATGGAGTCGTCCTTTTAAGAGTATTAACTCGGTCTTGGGTGCCGACAAAGCTAACTTTTGTGATTTGCACCACTCAGTTAACATGTCCGCTACCCTTTGGCCTCGATGCTGTAGCTCGATCCTCGAGTTGCCGTAGACAAGCACGAGGAGATCATCAGCATAGGCTATGGGATCGCAAGCGATCCCGGCGGTCGAAATGAGCTGCAGAACTTCGTCAAAGACTAAGTTCCAGCAGCTAGGACCGAGTATCGATCCCTGAGGACAGCCTTTGGTTACGACTTTCCTCACTTCTCCGTACTTTGACACCATGGCCACAGTATGGTTGGAGAAATAGTCTGCTCTAAGCTTATAAAGGTTCCTCGGACAGCTCCGTCGTTTCAATTGCTTGAGAACGCTAGGCCACCACACATTGTCGAATGCCCCAGAAATATCAAAAGTTAGGCCCATCACATACTTTTCTGGCCGACTAGATACCAGTTCCCGAAGCTTTACCACGGCATCCTCCGTGGATCGCTCGGGTCTGAACCCATATTGCCTGTCAGAGGCATGTTCCGGACACAAGAACAAATTCGCTAATCGCAATGCGATCAACTTCTCAAATAGTTTGCCTACTACGGATAGTAGGCAAATTGGTCTATACGACTTCGCCTCCATCTGCGGTCGGTTCGGGTCTTTCAGAATGGTTCTGATCGTCCCGGCCTTCCAGCGAGATGGAAACACTCCTAGCTTCAGGCAGCTGTTAAATAACCTCAGTAACTCGGCATGGATAATTCCAGCCGAGTGTTGTAGAACCTCAGGTTCTATCAGGTCTAACCCTGGACATCGGCCGCGCCTCAGACTTTTCACCGCCCGAACGAGCTCCGAGCGAACGAAGACTGTATCGTCCTCGGTCGCCGGCTCGGTAGCGGCTTCCAATCTGATTTGCGCCTGTTCTAAAGAGTCAGTCCCGGGGGAATCGTCCGGGATGAGCATCTCCAGGAGGGCAGACGCGGTTGAGCCCCAATCCATCGTATAGCCAGACTCTGTCTGGACATTTGAGACCGCAGTCTCGATGTTCAATTTCTCTCGTGAGATCTTGTAAACAAGACCCCACGGCTCTTTGTTCCCCTGCTCAGTTACAAAGTTTCGCCAACTCTGCATCCTTGCAGCTCTCATGGCGGCCGTAAGGGCCTTTCTTTGAACCAAATATATGGCCCTACGTTCCGCCCGCACTTTTTCTGAATTTCTTGGGTTCTGGAAGGCACGTCTAAGTTTATAGACATGACGCTTCCGCTTCGTCAATTCCGGAGTCCACCATGGGACGGACTTAGAATGCCACTGCTTTGTTCGCATAGAGGCTTTGCACGATTGGACGATCGCCTGCTCGATCTCCTGTGCTTGTTGTTCGACCTCTTCTCGGCAGCTCGGCGTTTGCGGTTGCAAGATTGAAACGACCCTGACGGTGCGGATCTCTCATTGCATCCACTGGCCATAACGAAAACTCAATAACACGGTGATCACTGGTCGTCAGGTTCCAATGAACCTTCCAACCTCTCACCCTGCTCGACATGTCATTAGTCACGAGTGTGACATCTATGAAGGATTCTCCGCTTGAGCTGGAGTATGTAGGAATACTACCAGGCTCGTTTATCACAACCAAGTCATGGCGTGCAATAAAATCTTCGAGTTTGCCGCCTCTGACATCAGTGAACGCGCTCCCCCACATTGGAGATTTAGCGTTCACGTCAGCTGCCAGAATGACTCGGCTGTGTTTTAGTACCGCAAGCACTCTCTCAAGGCGAGCCAGACTTGGTTCAATCTCCTCTGAGTGTTGAAAGTACTGGCTCACCAAATAAACGTCCCCGAAAGCGCCTTCTATGCTGACGCAGGAAAGATGAGAGTCGCACAAGTGCGAGAGCTTGACCACAGTCAGATTACGGTTAACGACGGCAATTGCCGCCATCGGTTGTTCACTTTTCATAGCAAGTCTCGCAGTGAGCCCCATGCCGGTCATACGACCACGCCATGTATAAGGCTCTTGTGCAAGCAACACATCAAATCCTTTGTCGTGCATATCACGTCGAACCTCATCGGTCACATTCCGGACGCGCTGCATATTATGCTGCGCGATCCGGACAAGCCTCCGAGATTGTCTCGCTTCGGTTCTAGGCATACTTAGTACGGTCGATGACCTGCTGTAGCGCTACCTGATAGGAAGCGCACAGCTTGTCTCGGGTACTGTGCCTATACGCTCTACCGCGCTCCTTACAGTTAGAGCAAACCGGTTGTTCGCTCTTCCTGGGGCACACTGCAAAGGTATGTCCCACTTGGGCACAATGACCACAAGTGGTCTCTTTTTGTTTGCAGCGCTTGGCCGTATGGCCATACTTCAAACATTTGAAGCAGCGTATGACGGAGATGTAGTCCCGTCGGCGAACCGACGGACTGACATCGATGACCCAATTGGTCACCTCCCTGCCTTTGGAGCCAACCCGATAGCTGACCCTCAGGTTAGAGGCGAACTCCTTTGGAGTCATCTCGGCAAAGTTTTGCCGGCGAATTTCGAAGCCTGCCGACCGAGGAATGTCGTATAGAATTAACGACGGATTCCTCTGAGACGGCACGGTCACGGAGAATCCTTGCTTTTTCAGCCGGTCTCCCAGGAAAGGCTGGAGATCCTCCTTCCGGTCGGTTTCGACGGCTATGCCACCGGAGTGGATGCGTCGAACGGACCGTACTCGGATCCTCTCTTTAGCTGGTTTTATCAAGGAACATACAGCCCGCTTGGTAGCGTCGCTGTTCTGCTCCTTGCTCTTTGCCGGGAAGATCTTCACCACGTGCTGTGGTGTTCTCTTCTCCGCCTCCGGGACGGCTGTGCGCTCGACCTTAGCCGCATCGGCGTAGGTCAAACGCGCGCGTTGTTCAGCTGTCGGCTGCCTGGATTGCAGATGTTTGATTCCAGGCGCCGACTTTGCGCTTGCGGCGTTCAAGTGGACCGATGGTCCGACGCTGGTCGCCGCGAGCTGTCCCTGGAGCATACTGTTCATGCGAACAAGTTCCTGGACACGCTCGTTAAGCGCGTTCGCGTGGCCTAAGATGACTTTCACAGCCTTCTTTTTCTTGGTCGGTGGCTTTTCAGCCACCGACGCTTGGCCTACTATACCGCTCCTCGTCTTCATAAGCGAAGGAGGAGCAGATGAGGCCTTTTTCGGTGCAGGAGGCCTGCACCGTTCGAGGGACACCGTGGGAACATTGACGGTCTCCACAGCTACCTCGGGAGTTTTCACCTCGGCAGCTAGGCTGTTTCCAGCCTCCGCTGCCTCAGTGGCGACGGCTTCACGCTCGGCGGAGCCTCGCGCTGGTCCCGTCGACTTGGACTCACGTTTAATATTGTTTTTGATACCCATATTATAGTATTCGATCTTCATCCCGATGCGTGCCCCAGCCTCCACGGACCCTCAAATGGAACCCACCATCCAGCGGGTTAGGACAACACATGGGATATAGTCCGCGGATCGGACCGATTGCTCAGCCGCACGAATCCACTTCCTCACCCAAGAAGCTCCAGTCGCCAGCAACCAGAGGCTTCCCAGCCGATTGACTAGGCACAGGGTTACTTTTCTCGCCTAGCCGCCCATCTTGTTGAAGCGGAGGCCAAAGGTACGTGTTGGGGACGTCTCACCCGCAGGAGAGGGCCCCCTCAGATCCCAGGATCCCCTTTTCCAACGACAAGGGTCGCCACGCACGGCAAACACGTGAGAGACATAGAGTTGGAGTGTCTGCCTCACCCACTCTGCCGCGCTTCGTTTAGTTCACGTGCCCCCGATTGGGACACGCTATCCAGGGGTACCACGAGGAGGCGAAACGCAGCTGGACCGCTATCCGCGATCTGGGCGTTTCTCTAGGGTTGGGTGCACCGACTCATTCAAGCTTTCGGAGAACATCAGCCGGACGTGCAGCGGCGTACTGCCTCTGCCTTGCGGGCAAGTGGTGACCCCGTCAAGTTCCAGCGGCGTGTTGCCTACCAGAGGCTAAGTTCCAGCGGCGTATCCGCTCCGAGAACCTAGCTCTTAGAGGCGTATTGCTTCCAAGAGGCTAAGTCCCGGCGGCGTGTTGCTTTCGAAAACCTAACTCCAGGGGCATATCGCCCCCTATGAACTAACGAAGTCCAGGATTAACCACCGGAGTGTGTTGCTCCAGGAGTCCCAGCAGTGCAGGTTGGACAGGCCCGTTTTTTCCATCCCACAAGGAACCAGTCTTACGGGAATTGATGTAATAAAAATAGGCGTGCGTCTCCATAGAGATCGCTCGCCTACGCCGCTGCGCCAGACACGTACGGTCTTCCGTGTCTGGACCTCAATTCATCGCCTGTGCAGGCCTGGTGCGCGCCTTCCTTCGCGACACCGGGAGTCGGTGGTCTTGCCTCTCGCTCCCTGCCGATCCCCGACGACTTCACCAGGTTCGCAGGGCTCGACGCTGAAGTCCCGTCTGAGCTTACGGTGATGACTCCCCCCCCGGGGGGCGTTCCAGACCGCCGCCCCCAGTAGATAGGGACAGTGGGAATCTCGTTAATCCATTCATGCGCGTCACTAATTAGATGACGAGGCATTTGACTAGAACATTTGTTATTTGAGTTGGAGCTCTTAACAATATTACCAGTGTGTTATTATGGCCCGCTGGTAGGCCGAGAGAATGGATTAACGCTATAAAAAGGGACTAATATATGTACATACATATGTATTCGCACGCTTACATACATATATACATATAGGAACGTGACCAAGAAAAATTAGCAAAATTTTTTTTTAATCGATAGTAAAAGTGGTTAAAACCATAATAATAGGGAATTAAATTTGAATTTTAGTTGAGTTGGCTTTAAAGACATGTTCGAATACAGAACAGATTCATGCAAATCTTTGTCGGTTTGCTGTTAATTAATTATAGCTAGTAGAGTATACTGTGATCTATTTTAACTGATTGGGCGTCTCCATACGGTATTCATAAAGTACCGATGAATAGATACTCCCCATTGTAGGGCTGTTGTACATATTGTATATTTTAATTTACGGGATAACTGAAATTTGCTTATTATGTCATCGACCATATCATGACCACAAGCGGCATTATTCTGACTTGCGGAACGCGGTATGTATCTTTGACTTTGCATATTAAATCGGGCGTGTCATATTTATGTTTTTTAATGTTATAAGCATTATTCATTGACATTACCTTGGTCTCGTATGCAACCGTGGTTTCAATGATGTAGGCAGTGTCTTTCTCTATTGCAACTATGTCCGGGATATATCTATCTGTTTTTGTGGAAAACCGGGGTGTTTGTTCCGTCCTAATATTTGCATTTCGATGTTTTAACTATTTTGTTTATATTATCATGCCTATTGATACGTATGTGGTGTGTTATTGGACATCGTTGCAATATATGGTAGAGGGACTCCCGCGTGCCGGCACAAGATGGGTTGCGGCAGTCTGTATCTTTCATATAGGGTGCGCCCTTGGTTGGAAGAAGACCAATCCTCAGTTTTATCGCACCTATATAATCTCTGCCTTTCCAGAACCTAGGCGGATCGTATACCCATTTGGACAGTCCTGGGGTCATCATGCAGACCTGCGCCCAACGCAGTGCCATGTAGTTGTTCAGACCACTACTTCTTTACTGCTTGCTTCGTTGGTACATCTATATTAGGCAGGATCCGAGACAGCCTATCCATTGTGTGTTGCACTACTTGTGATTTTAGAACACTCCGTGTCTCGTCGTCTCCTCGAGCTATCAGGCGCTCCAAGCGATTAAGGTAGACTGCGGCGATATGCACCGTGAGTGACATCTTTTTCCTGACATTAGATTTTTAATTTTAATATATATCCTCGTTCGCCCTGCAATTCTATGATAGGTTCTATATTTTCAGCCAAATCTAATTTCAGGTTTTCGAGAAATAAGCGAAAAATCTGTTCTGACTTTCCTCGTCGGCGCACTATCATCGGTGGCCGTACAAGAAAAAACCTTTTTTCCCTGGCAC
>JAQQRL010000411.1:0-11869 GCA_028453745.1 Agapostemon virescens | reverse complement strand
AATTTCACTTACATAATGTGAACAAGACTACATACAATGAAAATGTTCGTCCAATAAAATGTCTTAATATTTGCAGTGCAATAAAAAATTGTTAGAAACGAAAGATGGTTAATATCGCGACGTAATTTAATTTTTAAAAATAAAACAATATATTATTCCATGATATTACGACGGCATTCATAAAGACGAGTTCATCGACCTACATAAAAGGTCATTTCCTTATATCCTAGTCCGATCTAGCCTCATCGTTGGCGGACAATTATCGTGCCGTCGCTCCATAAATTCCCGCGTCTGCGACAACATACGTAGGTTAGACATAGTGCATCTTGCAGCCTCCGCATGCTGTAAACAATTATCTAATACACTCCTTACGTCTCTCTATTCTTCTGACATCTCTCAAATTGATGGTCGTCGCGTTCAGAAACCTAGGAAGCAATACGGAGTTCGTTCGCAGTTCTACCTCGATTCCTAAAATTCATTTAATTCTATCTAATCTACAGCTGAGTAGACAATATTATTGCTAACGCGTCGCGAGTGTGGCAACTAAATAAATAGAGCGACGACGACACAACTGTTCACCGACGATGAGGTTCAAACGGTCTAGGATACAAGGAAATGACCTTTTACATAGATCGTTGAATTTGCCTCAATAAATGCCATTGCAGTACACGAAGTTACATCAGAATCGACACAAAAATGAATGCGTTTGCGAAAAATCGCACTAAAAATGTTTTTTGAAGACACTGATAAATTGAGTTACAAATAGTTCTAACAAGGGAACATTGTTTTATTATTAGATCAACAGCTTAAAGATTTTTTCAAGTTTGCTATTCGTCGCAATTATGAAGAAGAAAGTAAAGGTAATGATTTTTAAGATGTATTCATCTGTGTTTGCAATGAAAAATTACAAGTTAACTTTTATAAACTTGAGTGAATTATATACGCATACAGTTTCATGAAAATCGACCAAGGTTGCTTTGAAACATCATTGATCGAATATACCAAAAATTATAAAAGAAATTGCAATTTAAATGAAGCTCAAACTATAAATTCAAACATATTACAACTCACAATGCCAATAACTTTTTATTCGTTAACTTTCAGTGAAACTTCGCACATGGATGTATATATATAAACAAATTTTACAAGGTAACATATTCAGATGCGAAAGTCCGATTTTAATGAAACTTATGGGAGCTTATAGCTTTATTGTTTAAACAAAAAATTTTCCATTTTCATACATTTTCCATTAAAACACACACACAATTTCAAAAAAATTCAACGAATACCATACATCTAGTGGTAACAAGAGATATCTGTTCCCTAAAACTGTGGATTTGAAAACGGTAAACAAAAATGCGTTATTAATTATAAATTTAACAAGTGTATCGTCTTCGGACGGGTAAACATACATTTGTCTTTGGAGAGTTATGGAATCTGCGGTCGCAAATGGAAGACACGAGGATGCGCGTCAATTGGAAAGTTTTAAGACGTAAGCAAATGCTGGTCAACGATAATTCCAAACAAATCCAGCGACAATGTATCAAAGCAAAGCATTAATAAATTCGTACAAAGTGAACTTGCATTTTAGAATGCGACGGAGAAACAATATATCTATACCGAATTGTGGAATTTATCTGAACATGGACTCCAATAACCGAGTCCAATAAGTTTATCGTAGGAAGTGGAACAAAGCGAAGTAAACAGATCTGGGGCACTTTGACGTCTCGACAAATTCAGGGTGTTACCGGTCATTGTTTCACCCGAAAAGGAGGTGAATTTACAGCGAGTTACAGTCAAATTCGTACACCGTGTATTTCGGCTGGTAAAAAAGTTTAAGGATTATTTGGAAAAAAGAATTAAAGAATCATATAAAATTGAGACAAATTTTCTTCTTGGATAAAAATATTTGTGCCCATAATTATGAAAGTGTAAAATAATTCGTGTAGAATGAAAATATCCTACGTCAGAAGAAATGGTTTGGGTTTTTAGTTAAAACAGCTTCGAGTGCAAAGGGTTAACTATTGTTAACTATACATGAAAATGCTCAATGCTTCACATTTTTCCACTTTGGACAGTTACTTTGAGTCCAGTAGTTACCTCCGGTTTAAGATATTTTCATGAAATTTATGAGCGAAAATTCTAGATTTATTTAAGTGTTTATATAGTTGTGCACTAAAGTATTAATTGTATTTTATATAGTTGTAGATTAAATTAGAAACGTATGTGAAATATTTATCTTATAGGAACATGACTTCAATTTTTTAATAGAAACCTTGACTCAGTCTTACAGAAAATGACAAGAAGTTAACACTTAATTAATTTGTTTGTATTAGTTTAATCGAATAATTGAATAACAGATACGCGCAGTGTCATGTCCACTTAGTGGGACTAAAGTGTCCAATAACTGGGACATCGAAAGTATCTCACATTGTTTGTAATTAAAGGGTTTCACTCGTTACAAAGGTTTCTTTCGACATGCATTTGGAAAAATAGACGAACTACCCTTCCAAATAATCCTATCTACATACAAATGTAACTCTTATTAGTCTAATTACGTAATTAATTGTCTTACAACAGAAAATCTTTCGAGACGAACTCGTGTTGAACAGTTTTAATCCAATCTAAAAAATATGAGTGTTATGCTTTTCTTTTCAGACGAAATCAAATTTTATTGTTGTATAATCAATATTTAAGCATTGAAGTAGGTGTAGCAGTATAAAAGATATAAATTGTCTTTTCGTTTCTACAACATTTTTAGTGAGGAAGACGTTAGTATCACTGTAGTTATAAAGAAAATAGTATGGCAAGAGATTAAACTTCGAATCATATTTAAAGTGATGTAAATCCGTAATATGGTGTACGGTACAAATCCGAAGCTATTCGAAGCATGTCAAATCCCATCATTATCAACAGCGCGGTCAAAGTTTAAATCTTCAAGATAGCCAAAAAAAAATATAAAGATAGCAGATACTATCCAGTATTACGTGCCGTCTGACATTAGGGGAACCCCCCTGTAACAATCTACGTCATAAGGAAGACGATAAATGATTTCTCAAAAAAAAAAAAAAAAAAAAAAAAAAAAAATGGTTGATTCGCCTATGACTGAGATTTCGAGACAACGATTCTCGTAATTTCGAAGATAGAGATCTGTTTGCCGTGTATCTAAGGCTACGTTCACACCAAAGCAATATCGAGCGACTCTTGTTACCTTTTTCTTCTTTTATTTGGCAAAAGCGGCGACTTTATACATGCAAAATCGACTATGAAGTTGCTGCGTATATCTAATTTTTAGAGTAACATTAAACAAACATTTGCCGAAATAAATCTTGTTCACCAAAGTAAAAGCCATTGTAATAAACACATTCTGCAAATGAACAGTTTCTCGATTCGATCGCAGTTAAAATTAAATTGTTTGGTTGTTCAGTTTCTTGATTTACTAGACTGTCATCTCAATTTATTATTTTTTACGTAGTATTTTTTAGCGTATTCATTTATTACAACTCTTTGATCAAATATTGCATCGTCTTAGATTATGGCATTGGGGAAACACTTGGAAACGTATTATAGGCGATTGGACTTTTGTCAACCCCACGCTTACGCTCTTCGTGAGGCCCTTGAAGGCTTAGGACTTCCGCCATTTTCCCCGAAGATGTTTTCTATATCGAGGGGACCGAGAAACGTCAGTTTGTATGTGCATTTCGAAAGAGAACGAACTAGGAAGTATATAGTTAAACATTTTCAGTTCAATTACTGATCCACCCGCCATCCATCCTACAGTATATTCTTTTGAAGTACTTTCATACTCTATTTCTTTGAGCCTAGCAATTTAATAGAAGAAAAAAAATATAAATATTTGTTACAAAAGAATACACATCTACTTCGCTCTAAAAGAAATGCATAACGTTCGTACGTAGCATTCTAAACTCGAATGTTCTCCAAGCAGATAAAGGTTGCTCGTCGTTGGTTTCAGTGTGCACGATGGCTTTATGTTATTCGCGACAGTGGTAAAGGACGAGGATTTGTTTAAAGCCTCTGGAAACCGCAAGCGGAAAATTTTTCAGCGCGTGGGCGAGCACAACAAAATAAATTCGTACCGACGAGGAAGTGGTTTATCGCTCGCCTGTGATTTCGCGAAAAGAAGACTACCTAATTGTTGTCCACAACTTTCCTTTGATAATCCTCGCAGTCGAGTGGCTATAAGAATAATACCACACAGCTGACGTTATATCTTATCGCTTGCTTCTCCTCTTCACTTTGGGATGGTCAATGTGTTTTGCGATCCCGAGGCCGACGACAACTGTGTCCGTTTCGAAGCAGATCCATCTGTTCCTAAACGCACTTTCTGTCCACAGACTTGTTTATAATTACAATACTGTGTTACATTGATAGCTGCTTCACTCTCCACCAGATTAATGTTTCATACTTCAGACACAACTATCCTGACCCTCCGTGTGCTATGCCGAGTTCACTTTGACCCGTTGCGGTCGCGGTGGGAATAAACTCGAGTGACCATCAACAGGGTGTTTCACCCCAATTTGACATAGTGATCGTCTCGCTATTATTACTCGTAGCGAGAATATAGTTTCTTCGCGAGTGGACAGGTAGATGATGGGCTATTTAATATATTAATGAATGCCATTCGACATTAGTTATAAAAATGTTTTAAACTATTTTAACAGAATTCTCAACCCTTTGCACTCCAATGGCGACTCTGAAGCGCCAGTAAAAGTAACGAAAATATATTTATTGAGTATCTTAGCGACCTTTATTACAATATATGATCTGTAAAATAACTGTATTGCTTAATTCTTCACAGATGCATCATTACAATCTTAACGCGATGACTGTCGTACAAATTCTATGCGATTCATACGAGCCTCGCCTAATTCAATCGTAGAAGTGATCAGCGTTGTTAATAACAATTTTTTACTGCTTAATAGCGAAGCTCTGAGCTTATACTACGAGCTACATAAGTTATGCAACATTAAATCTGCTTTTAGTCGCATCAATTTCGTAATAATAATTTTTAGACGAATTCCATAGGTGACCTATGATCACCGTGGTGTTCGACGTGTTAATAACGGTAAAATAAAAGACATACGATCCGCCAGTTTAACGAATTCCGTAAACTTAGTGTTAGTAAGCGATAAAAGTTGCCATACTATTATTTCAACAACTATTACATCGCTTGGTTTGCAGTTAGGAAATCGATAAAAATTTTAATGTTCTAAGTACGAGTAGTAGCAATTAATTTTATATGTACGAAAGGAAATAAACTATATGCAGTCGAGCTATTATAGGTAAAAATAGTGTTTCGAGTGTGGAATGAAATTGCTTCGAATACAAAGGGTTAACGAGTGAACGAGTGATCTCGTATGACCATCAATGCATAGGGTGTCTCATCCCATTTTGACATAGTGATTGTCTCGCTATTATTACTCGTAGCATGACTATAGTTTAGACACGTGGATGATGGATTATTTAATATTTTTGCTGAACACTTAACCCTATGCACTCGAATGGCGACTCCAAGGTGCTACTAAAAATTGCCACAGCACTGTTTAAAACAATTTCCACATCGCTATGCTTGTGTCTAAGACATTTGTAAAAATGTAACTGTTGCAAGGACGAGTAATAGTAAAACCACCCATATGCATAAGATGGAATAAGTCATGTGGAATGAAAATATTCTAGGTCAGAAAAAATGCCTAGGTTTTCGAGTCAAAGCAGCTTCGAGTGCGAAGAGTTAACGCTAGATTCATGGAGCATTAAAAACGACTGTTTTAAATTACTTTATAAAAATAATGAGAATGAGTCCATGCAAATTTTTAGCCACTTTTTAATCATTTATATGCAAGGAAATAAATCTGGTGAATGATTCCTCATAGATGCATCATTACAATTCCAATAATCGTAAATAAAAAACAGTACGACACGTCCTGTAAACCTAATATTAACGGGTTAGAAGATATTTAAATTCAAATAATTATAAGTTAGCAAGTTTTGTATTTTACATACTTATTTTTGTCATAAATATATAAACTCCGTAGTCTAGTAATTGTAGAAGCATTTGTTGCAGCTATTGAACGACAAATAGAGGAAATGGACGTTAATTGACAATCCCATAGTCGTTATTAATTGCCAAATTTTATATCTGTTAATGGCAGTCAAGAAGATAAAGATACTGATTAAAAATGTTACAATAATTCCCACTTTCCAAGGTTTGTGTCTTCAAATATCAATTACAAGAGAACAACATTTTTTATCGTGGTGATTGATAGCCTTGATAGATCGGACCGATAAGAAACGTTTCAGAGCGTTGCGAACGAGGTGCTTCTAGATTGTTGCTAATAAAGTACAACGCTTCGATTCCGATACAATTTACCAACCGACCGTAAGGAACTGATACAGCGCCAACTGTGTAGGAACGAATGGTCGAGAATCAATTAAAGATTCTTTAAAAGCAATTTAAGAAGACCGAACTCCGTACTTCGTACGGTGCAGCTATTGAAAGATGGAGAGAGAAAGAAGATACTAATTGAAAAATCTATAGCGATTCTCACTTACCAAGGTCCGCACCTTCTAATGGCAACTGCTAGGCTGCGGATGTAAAATCAAAATGATCCAAATCGATTACAAGTCGAAATTAAAAAATTGTAGATTGTATATCGCTCAGTTCACTGTTGACTTTATAGATTAGTCTGTGGTCAGTATTGTTTGTAGTTTATTTTATACTTAGTATAGCTAACAGTTTAAATTCTACTTCAGTTTACAATTAGTATGTCCAACAGTTTAGTTTGCACTTAAGTTTATAGTTACTGTAGATCATAGCTAGCTCAGTTCACTGTTTAGTTTATAATTTCGTTTACCATTAGTGTAGATAATAATTAGCTCAGTTCACTGTTCACTGTATAGTTTAGCTTACAGTTAGTCTAATTTGTAGTTTAGTGTAGTATATGACACTCGGTAACGTTATAATTTAGTGGTAAAAAAATAATGTTCACTTGTCAGGGTTTGCGTTTTCAAATAGCACATACACGGGGACAATATCTTTTATCGCTGGCGATTGATAGCCTCGATAGATCGAACCTCGATAAGAACAGGTTGGAAGCGAGCTGCATTCGAATTTGACTAACCATGCCTCGCAGTTTAATTTACGATCGCATTCCACGGCATTCGCGGAGGAAAGGAGGATTGATGGGGAACAGGAGATCGTCGATGGCTGACGGAACGACTGAAATGCTCGGCAAGTGTGTCGAAGGACCTTCGGTTTGATTCACGATAAACGGCCACGCAAACCGGGGAAATATCTGTGTCAAGATGGAGAAACAGAAACACCGGGGATCGGGTTTGTGTTTACGCATCGATACCCAGCGGACGTGAGAGACGTTAATAATTGCGTTCAATGGAACGGCGGTCATTGTCGGCCGGATTGATGCCTCCCTGCACCTCATGGACTCATAAGTTATTTCCAATCGATGAAATTCCCTTCTCCGACACGTCAACTTCCATACGAGCAACGCTATTATGCGGGGCTGCAGGTGCATTTCTGCCTGATCAGTTCACCGAGCCTGCCGAACCTGAGCGAGTCGCTTCTTTGCAATGATTTTACGAATACTCTGCACTGTCGATACATCTTTTTAATTCTTCACCGTTGACATAATTTTTATTTTCAAATTATTGAAATAAAATTTATATATTTTAATAACTTCTCTAGAAGCAATGCGACACGTCTTTACTCTTTGAAAGAAACATTACTACTAACAGACACAAGAGATCGAGACAGAGGAGGAACAGTCCAATATAAACAACTGAAGATCGAGGATCCCATGTCGGGGACAACATACAATGTATGCACATATAGGTCAACAGCCGGTTAATTTTTCCTAGTAAAGAAATAATAGATTCATTTTGTTGCAAATTTATTAAATAAATTCCAACACAAATTCATTATTTACACGTTCAACATTTATTATAAGATCTTTACAAAAATAGAGGGGTCGAATCCTCGACCTTCCTGGTCGTAGTCTCAGTAAAATTATCTCACAGACCCACGGAGTTCTCCGACTTCGCCTAATCTCTTCACGTATTTTGTCTGAGAGGTTCTGATCCGACATTATTGTTTCATTGGCGCTATGTAACAGATAACGCTGTTGAAAAGAGTATATCGGAGTCATTTTATAAAAACATTTCCATAATGAACAATTTCTTTGTCAATAGCTAACAGAGCATGTAATCTATGATTCCGTATGCTCTTATTTATGATTTGTTAATTTTAAATAAAGTTACAGGCTTGTGAAGTGGTACATCTCAAAATCATTGAAAATTAAAATTGTTAGAAATTGTCTTTATAATATATATACTACTTTCTAGATGATAACACTTTTTAACCTGCATATACTTTAATTAAAAGGTGTCCCAAAACAATTTTTGCAGTAAATTGTTGGTAATCCTGAAAAAAGAACAATTTGGCAGCTGATAGTTTAGGGTTAGTAAAAATGGAGCGTTATACGATACAATAACGCGTTTTCATTATTGAACAATATTTAAAAAATAATGGAAGTTTGCGGCCGCAGTTCGAAAATTTTATACAAAATATGGTCGAAATAGTGTTTTAACCTCGTCAACTGTGAAAAGATTAATTGAAAAATTCAGGGAGACTGGATCAGTTGGAGACGCTAAACACACCGGTCGTCCAAAGACAAGCCGTTCAAATGTCGATATCGAAACAGTGCGTGAGAGTGTTGATGAAAACCCAGGAACATCAATTCGGCGTCGTGGACAAGAATTGCAAATTTCAAGAAGCTTTCTACAGCGTATACTCGCAAAAGATCTGTGTCTCCATGCTTACAAAATTCAATTAACACAACTGAAGCCTAATGACCATGAACAGCGAAGAGAGTTTGTGGAATGGATTATTGAACATCAACAAGTGGATGCAGATTTTTCGAGCAAAATCATCTTAAGCGATGAAGCGCATTTTCACCTTGATGGCTTTGTTAATCGCCAAAATTGCCGTGTTCGGGGTTCGGAGAACCTACATGTGATTGTCGAACAACAAATGTACCCACGACGTATCACTGTTTAGTGCAGATTTTGGGCTGGAAGCATCATTGGACCATACTTTTTTGAAAATGAGGCTGGTCAAGCAGTAACTGTTATTGGTGCTCGATATCGCGACATAATAACAGAGTTCTTTCTGCCGAAATTGGATGCTATTGATGTGGCCAATATGTGGTTTCAACAAGACGGTGCCACATGCCATACAGCCAGTGAAACAATTCACTTACTGCATGAGGCATTTCCTGGTCGTGTACTCTCTCGTTTCGGTGATCAGAATTGGCCCTCTAGATCGTGTGATTTAACACCATTAGATTTCTTCTTATGGGGTTATTTGAAGTCAAAGGTCTATGTTAACAAGCCCACAACCAACCGTGCATTACAAGAGGAAATTAAACGCTGCATCAAAAAAATCAGCCACAACTATGCAGAAAGGTCATGAAAAATTTCGACAAAAGAGTGCATATGTGCCAGCAAAGCCGTGGAGGCCATTTGCTAAATAACCCTATCCTATGTACTTTATGATTCAATGAAAAAATAACAATCTAAAGACTAAAAACTGTGTTTTCTATTTAATTGAAATCTTTCGTTAATTTTGGGACACCCTTTATAAAGTGTTGCTTAGAAATAGCGATGCAACGAATTCCGCTTGACCCATGTATAATTTCTATAAACGTGAAAAGGAAATTCGTGACACTGCAACAAAATGAAGTTTAGAAATCTCTTTTTACACTGCAATCTCAAACAAAAATTTTTGATAACGTTACTGGTGACGACTCTATGGTTCACAATAAAAATTGCTATCAGCAATGAAAAATCTTTTAAAACGCGTTCAGTCATGGACAATGGATAATAACAAATTATGAAACAATCACCAGTCGTGTTAATTGGTGTATGATGTTATTCGTGCCTTTAATAGTTTCCATTTTTGACGACATATTCAAACTCGGCAATCCGAAAACCACGAGAACACCGATTTTCACGAAGATCGTATGAAATTTGGAGTTTTGGCCAGCCTTTTCAGGAAAAGTGACCACCGTGGCTCCGCCATTTTCTTTCTCGAACGTACGTCCCTATCAGTCGCTATGATAATAACTACAATTATGAAATATGTTACGCTAACATCCAACAGGCAGTAAATCCTCGAATCTGATTCCCGTCTCGCGTAACCGAGCGCTGTGCCCACGTTAATAATAAAAGCCAGCAATCCTCGACCCACTCGCAAACTTTCCGAAAAAATGTCCGTCGGATTCGGTCGAAGCCGGTCGCTTCCGCCGAATTGTGTGGACCGTCGTAATGGTCACACGCATTGTCCAAAACCCCGTCGTGTCCATTGTCTTATCTGCATCGGATGCGATAACAACGGGGGATGGGAAGGGGGGATTACCCGCGCGCGGCATGTCGAATGGCCGATTAATCAAATCGAGTCCTCGGGCAATGTCGCGTGGTTTCTTGTATTTATAGAAACGCGTCATTATCTAAAATCGGAAGGTTGCGAAGCAACGAGGCTTCAATACCACCTCGCCATTATTTCACCAGATTTAAAACGATGATTTCATCGTATTTCACGGACATGGCTTCCGATTCATCGATTCGCTTAGGGGAGAGGTGCTATGAACAGAACAATGTTTCTTTTTAGCGTTCGGTTCTAATAATATCCCTATAACTGCTTAAAATATAAGTCTATTGATAGAACGTGTAGTTCTTGACCTTGAATGAAAATTTATTGTAAACTCCTCGATGGTAAGAAATACCTAACATAATTGTAGATTTTTAACCCCTTGACACACGAATTAAGTGAAATTCGATATGACTAATTATCTCGTGCATGTTTTACTTTATCATTTGTGTAAGTTTAACCGTGAGTGTTCCTCATGTGATAAAAGACACGTTGCTGGTAATATTTGTTTGTTAATCTTAAACGATTTTTACTTGAGATTGTATAATAGCAAGAGAAAGCTTAAGAAAATGGTCTTTTTCGCGAATAGGTGGTTTTAAATTGAACGTTACGCCCCCTGGAACGGATACGTTAACAAAAATAACCTTATCAAGTGTTACGATTGTAATTCTAAATGTAAACGTCACTTTCTGTGACGTAGATCTTCGATATTTTCCACTATCTTTATACAGAGGCCCAGATAGTAACCAGAGAGCCAAGTTCCACTCAGAATGAGCTAATCCGACGACCCTACTCGTTCAATGCCTAATTTAGTCACTACTTTGGTGTATTTCCACCAAAACTAATTTCATTTCAAATATTTCCAAATGGTTATGAAAATTGGAATGTTACCGTGATGTAACATTACAGAGCAATCGTCTGTCAGTTAATTTGACCAAAACTACTTTCTGTATAAACATTCCTGGCACTGTATCCTTCTATTAAATAAATAAATGCTTATTTTGGAGCTCGTCGAGTTCGTTTCGATGTTCATTAGCTGATGAGCAACAGAAAACCGACTTATTTTCATTAAAAATATTGAAACAGACAATATTTAAAATGTATCTTCCATTTCAAATCTTGCGTGGTCTTGAAGATCATTATGTCGTATAGGAATAAATTTGTTTTGAATCTTGTATAAAAAAATTTGTCGAATTAACTCTAAAAACTTGAAGGTCACCTTCATTTTTAAATAAATCAGCGCAAAATATCTACAATCACAATTATGTCGCTTGCAGAAGTCGATTATGTCGCTTTTTCCCCTATTTTTCACGATTTTCGACAGGTCATGAGTCGTCCCTTCGCTAGTTGGCGATATTTGGCAATCTTTGAAGTCGTGCCCCGACCAAACTATTAGAGCTATCGACA
>JAQQRL010000408.1:0-11954 GCA_028453745.1 Agapostemon virescens | reverse complement strand
GATTAAACCTTTTTTCGTCACTAAAAATAACACGACGCCGCTTTTTTCTCCAATGTATATGTTCTTGTGCAAATTTTAGACGCTCTGATTTATGCTGAGCGGTTAAAGGTGGTTTTTTCTCAACTTCATTAGAACTAAGTGCGGACATTCTTTTATTATCCTTTGCACATTTCGTATATTTGTATGCACGCCAGCTGCTTTAGCAATTTCTCGTGCTGTTCTCGAAGAATTCGAAGCTTCTTTTAAAATTGCACGTTTTCCGCGATTGCTTATTGCTTTCGGTTGACCGGAACTGTTTTTTGTACCGTATGTTTTGGGATTTTTTAATAAATTATACACTACTTTTCTGCTCCGATGTATAATACGTGCAATTTTCGAAAATGAGTAATTCTCTTTATACAATGTCAAAATCGTTTTTATTTCAGCATCCTATAAAGATTTTCCACTACCCATAGTGTAATTTCAATAGAAGATAATAAGAAACATACAAAATATTTAATGCACAGTCACACAGTACACGATACAAACAGTCTGACGGTCTAGTGTCAACTTTAGAGAAAGAATTTTAAGACTGTGCCATCATTTTGTCGCGTCGGTGATCCCCGATTTTTACATTTAGACTAGAATCTGTAACCTGCGCTTAAATCCGCCGGTGTAAGTAGCCTTGAAGCTCCACCGAAGTACATATACGCAAAGAAACATATCAAATTTCATCACAGTTTTCAGAAATAGCAATATTTTACGGGTGTGCCATCTTTTTGTCGCGAAGTGTATATGGGTCGGATCCCCACGAGCATTGGAATTGATAACGAGATGGCAGATAATATTTACACAAACTGAATTAGTTTCGACCGCAGAAACTACATTTGTTTTAAACACGCAAATAGACAAAATAGCAGTATACAAATACTGTTCACAATTTCATTGACAGTTAGCCTACGACCAATGACACATGCACTTTCCGCGTCTTTGATCTATTTACGAATCACTGCAACCGTACGTAACTGTGTATTCATTTTTGCTTGATGTTAGGTATTCCCATTTCTGCCAATATTCGGCAAATATTGGGCAATCTTTGAAGCCGTGCCCCGACCAAACTATTAGAGCTATCAACATGGGACCAACGGCACAATCGTCCGCAAACCTTCCTCTTTAAGCAGAGCACCGCAAAATCTAGGCTAGCATTTCAGGGGACTCCGGGAAGCCAACTTTTATCAACCTCATTTTTCGCATTTTTCCGAATGTTCAAAGTCGCGCCACGGCTGTAATTCGATTCCGATTGACCTGAAAATTGACATACACACTGACCACGCTTCTAGAAACGTGTACCCAAAATTACAAAAGAATCGGAGACCAAAAGTTTTTCCTCACTTTTTCGCGATTTTAAGGCTAGTAGAATTGTGTGTGTGTTTGTGTACATAATAGACACGATCGATAAGCATCCCTGATCGAGAAATATCACTGGAAAGTTATTTGATAATACTTGCTGCAGGAATGTGAAGCTTCTTCTCTTCCAAGAACCACACGAGATCAGCCGATGACTCCACTTCTTTTCTGCCAGGGTTGCGCGTATCCTACTATTAGTTGAAAATGTGCTAATTCATGTGTGAAAATTTTACAGTGTCCGAATATTAAAGTTCTTCACTATATATGTTGTGGTGACTAACCTGCTGACGGTGGTGATCGTACAACACCTCAAGAAAAAGTCCAATAGATCAAACAATTTAACCAACGTATTCATTCATACATTTGTTATTTAACTTTCGTTAGTCTGTGGAAAACGAAAGTATATACACTTACGACGATTTACTATTCGTAATATGCTAAAAATCGTAAAATATCCTTAACCTCCTAAATAACCACTCGCATATTTTATACGCCATTTATTAAAATTTATTTTATAAAACAGTCTATTATTTATTGATAATATCAACTTCTTTTAGTTTAAAATAATATAACTAACTATTGATCGAAGAAACGAAGGTACACCGTTTGTGGACCATATTCTTGATTTTGCTGAACACTTATAGCGATTATCCGGGGTTAATAATCTAAACCAAGTATAAACAATCAAATGTAATACCCTTATATACAAAAGAACCTTATGAAAGTTGATACAGGACTAACAAAGATCGTTATTGTAATTAGTGTTAGCGAACATTCTTATTTCTACGCTAATCAAGTAAATTGCGAAATTGTACGACATTTCGAGTATAAAAGTTTAACTTAAATTATTAAGAATAAAAAGTACATAAGATAAAACCGAGAACAACAAATTTTTTACTAAGACACAAATTTAAAATTCAGCCTTTTTTACGTCTTCACATAAATTAACTCAATGCATGAAACAATTGAAGCAACTATAATATTAAAGCAATATCTTGTTAAGTATTAATCAAATACTATTAATTCTCATAAATTTTTTAAATTATGTCGGTACCTCATTTTAGTTGATACATTTTATAAATGAAATACATTTAATCTAAGGCCCCCCAAAAATATATGTATAAACTTGTCTTATAAAACATGGTACACAAGCTGAAATTTTATGAAGCATCATTTCATAAATCAGATCAAAGATGCCCCGTTTACTCGAACTACGTACATAACAAGCTTATTAAAGCCGTATCGTAGACAGGACATTATCAGCAGATTATCAAATGTTTGTTACAATTTTATAAACGTGTATGTTACTCGAGGTAGTATTTTTTAAATGCTAAACATATACAATGCAATACTAAGAATGTAATAATGCAATTTAAAACCATTTTCTCTTATTGTGTCGCTTGTGGTTTATCTCAGCCTCGTCTATATCCTTATCGATATCTTTTTTCGAGACTTTTTTCGATTTCTTTTCTTTTGCTTTTTTCTTTGGTTTGCCTTTCTTCGTTTTTGAACAACAAGGAAGGCTCATGTCGTTATCTGCAGATTCGCTTTTGGTTTTCGCTATTAAACAATGATTAATATAATCATAATGTATGCAAATCGGTTCGCTAATAACAAGTTTACTTACCAGCAAAGAGACCCATGTGTTTATTTATACTTTTATCCTCTTCAATTTCTCTGCGACGGTCCATTTCCAAACATTCGATTATCTCGTTTCGTCTTTCAACAATTTGTACAAGCCTGTTAACCAATAAAAATAAAACATTGTAACGCGACGAAGAACGAGGAAGCGTCGATGCCGCTGAATGCAACGGAAGAATCGTGTTGGAGAAATAAATAGTCAGCGCGGCCGAAATCTCTCAAAGCTTCGAGAAGACTGTTGCGACGGCAACACCGAAGGTTCTAAGTGCCTAACCTTGTCCTCGGTAAGTATAACACATAAACGAAAAGCAGACAAGAAATTACTAAATTCAGCTCCGAAGGAGCCGACCATTCGACACCTGCCGTACGCGGACAGTTTCACCCCGACGGACGGACACCACGTGCGACGCACTCGAAGAAATGGAAACCAGACAACCCTGCAATAAATCACGATAATCCCTCATTGACAGTTTCCCATTCCTTCAGGCACACTCCTTCAGACACACGCCTTCAGACATACTCCTTCCATCATTCCTACAACCAATTAAGTAAATACACTTTATAAGATGAAAATTATCGATTTCTTTTTTGTTTAAAATTGATTCCAGTATGTGTCTAGAATACGTGTATAAAGTTACACAGCAAAATTTTATGTATTTTGGGTGATACAGCTAGCCGAACAGGTAAGCGTCAGGTGCAAGTGGCGCAAAGCTGAAGCGAAAGGTGAATTAGATAATTTTAATCATCCTAGTCCACTTCACCCAGATGTCCTTAAACATTTAAAACCGATATATGAAAAACTTTCAAAGGAGGATTTATTAACCAGGTGTCTAGGTGGACACACACAGAATTGCAATGAAAGTTTCAATTCAACGGTTCGGTGCCAAAATCCAAAGCATCTAAATTCCGGAGCAAAAATTATCGAAACCTCCGCCTTTATTGCGGCTGGCATTTTTAACGAGGGCTACTCAGCTATATTAAAAATAATGAATGTATTAAATATTAATATCGAGCAACAATGCAAATTCTTTGCCGATACGTATGACGCGCAGCGCGTAACGAGACAGGAACGCCGCAGACAAAGCAGCACAAAAGAGGCACGAATCTCTCGTAGGATGCACCAAATGGAGCAAAATGAATTTTTTGAAGCCACAGAAGGCTTACTATATGGCCCTGGCATAGCGGATTAGTTTCCTCCAGAAGTAAGTGTTCAATAACTACTACTCTAACAGTCGAAAAACTTTAAACGCGTTTTTCTCAATATCATATTTCTGAATCTTGTGTACACTATACAGAACGATCTATTGGACCAATTGAGCTCCTAAGGCGATTTTTCGTTAGGTAATGATAAAATGTCGTCGATGAACTAAAAAAATTCCTAAATAGTTGCATTTTTTCCTTTCAATTTGCATTTTTGTACTTTTTGTTGGAATTTTTTTAGTTCATCGACGAGATAATTTTATAAAGATTAAAAAAAACTTTTGTTTTCCTGTTCCAGATGAAAATTAGAGGCTCTAGGATGTACACAAACTGACGATGCGCGTGGCGCGGAGCTGTGAAGATTTATAAATATTGCGAAAAAAATACATTAATCATTAACATAGAAAATTTGTTGTATTGTTTAAATATAGAACATAATATCGTGAAAGTTTGAGAATGATTCGCTTTGGAGTTATTGAGAAAAAAATTCCTAAAAATCACTATTTTTTAGGCGCTCTAAAGTGTATCCCCCCCCCCTAAAACTTGCATTCCGAGTTCAGCATGTAAAAATTAATGTTTCTAGTGGTTGAAGAGTATACCTTGTATACGCGCATATTTATCATGTTACTTACCTCTGTATTAATACTTCTTCTCGTTGTTTGTCGTAATCCGTTTTCGTGGATTCGCTTTGCGACATTAAACATCGAATTTGATATTCTACCTCAACGTGTTCTTCTTCTAATCTTTGTTGTCTTCGAAGTAACATTAATTCAGCTTGCCGTCTAAACAATTCATTCTTTTCGTTTACTAAAGCGAATAATTCCAAAACCAATTCTTCTACATCGCCTCGCATAGATACACCTAAAATGAAAATATATTACAGTTATTATACATTTTTCTGTTCATCAGACATCTATACTAAAAATACGTGTGTACATTTTTATACAGTCAAAGAATATCGGAACTTTGTTGATTTATAATGTTGGTAACTATTGTGGAATTTGACTTGTCGACACGTATCGAGGAAAGAGAACGAAACCACGCTAATTGTAAGATAAAGATAATATACGTACATATACAATTTTACATTTTAAATTATTGCTATTTCTCAACAATGCAAGTTACTCTATTCTTATGAAGGGAAATATGTGCTAGAATATCTAAGCTTTCAAATTCATATAAACTGCATTGTAAACAAATCTGTTCATATAACAGAAATGTAAATTTAAGTACATTATAAC
Source organism: Agapostemon virescens (assembly GCA_028453745.1). Taxonomy (NCBI): domain Eukaryota; kingdom Metazoa; phylum Arthropoda; class Insecta; order Hymenoptera; family Halictidae; genus Agapostemon; species Agapostemon virescens. Next base: position 6,486 of record JAQQRL010000408.1, on the reverse strand, counting down.
GAAATTGATCTCACAAGAGCGTTCGTATCTACACAATGTTATGACAATATTATAACAAATGGTACAATATAACAATAACTAGTATTTTATTGGACTTTCTTTAGACTTCAAAATGCTTTGCAAACGATTAGGCATATTCTGAACTAATTTTGTTCTGCATTCTCGTTCATTATTACGTCAGATTTCCATAATCTGTTGATTTAGCGTTTCTTTGTTTGCTATTTCCAAATTTTGCAATTTTCTTTCCATAACCGTTTGAGTGCCACTGGTCTTTATTATTTCCCAATCGATAATTGCCAAGCGACGCGATAGCGCTTGTCTAATTCCGTAGCCGAAAATGCCGAGGAGTGGGATAGCGCTTGTCATATTCCGTGTCGAAAAATGCCAAGGAGCGCGATTGTGCTGTTTTATACTTAGATGCGATAGGTTTCACTTCTTTCAGTTTTGTATTGTTCTGACATTCTTCTGAGTATAAGTAGTGACCACCAGTGTGTTTATATCATATAAAAATATTATTTTAATATTTTATTGCAGTTATAAAAGGTACGTGGAGTAATATTTTTACTAATTTTTTATGTAATCTACAGTACAGTATAATTTTATTTTGTATTCTATGCCCTTCAGCAATTCGATGGCTTCTAAACGAAAAACGAGTAGCACAATAGAGGATTCGAACTACGACAGCGATGATGGTAATATTATTTTTAAAAGAAGACGAATTGTTATCATCGACGATTCCGATACTGACACTAATATCCGTAATACTGGTCATATTTCGAGATATATTAGGATTACGGAAAATGAATACAATGTCCAAGACAATTCATTCCAATTCGTAGGAGAGTCGGGACCGCAACACCTTTTACCTAATACTGCCAAACCGATCGAATATTTTAATCTCTTTTTTACTAATTCACTTTGGGCAATGATGGTTGAGGAGACAAACAGATATGCCGAAGAATTGTTATCGCAATCCATAGGAAAACATACATCTAGAATGGTAAATTGGTATCCAGTCACTATCGTGGAAATTAAGGCGTTTGTAGCAGTCGTGTTGGAAATGGGAATAACAAGAAAGCCAACAATTTATTCATATTGGACTACAAGTTCGAGAGCTATACCTTGGTTTAAAAAAATGTTTCCAAGGAACAGATTCCAAAATATTTTAAGATGTTTCCACTTAATTGATAACAAGAAGTGTTTTCCACCGGGACATGAAAAATACGACGCCTCTGCCAAATTTAATCCGATTATTGAGCACGCTAATCAGGTGTCTCAAATATATTACATTCCACGCAAAATGCTGTCTATACACGAATCTTCAGTCGGAACGCTTTGTCACTCAAGCATCGCACAATATTTGCCAAATAAGAAACATCACAAGTGGGGCATAAAATTCTGGATGCTTTGTGATGCAGTATCAAAATACTGCGTATCATTTTACTGTTATCGAGGTGCAAAATCAAAGATTTCAAAAAATCGGCTCGGTTACGATGTTGTAGAAAAATTACTGCAAGATGCTGATTGCCTGAATAAAGGACATCATTTATATGTTGATAATTTTTTTACGAGCACTAGTTTAGCGAAATTTTTATATTCAAAAAATACCTATATAACAGGAACCATAAGAAGAAACAGGAAAGACATTCCTGACGAAGCTAATCGACTAAAAGTTGGAGAAACGAAATATTTTCGAAACGAGGAAGTGCTTTTATGTGCATATCGCGAAAAACACACTTCGAAGAACCCCACTTTATTAATTTCTACGGAGACATCGTCAGGGGATGTAACAATAATTAAAAAACGCTGTGGAAGGGTAAGACAGAAAATAAAACCACACATTATTGATTCTTACAACAATTTTATGGGTGGTGTGGACGAGTCGGATAAAATGCTTTATGCATATCTGGATGAATGTCGTACTTTGAAGTACTGGAAGAAAGTCACATTCAATGTATTGTCAAGATTGGTATTGAATTCGTATTTGTTATTTAAAGAAATTGTTGGAAAGCAAGCAATGTCAGGACTTCAGTATACATCGGACATCATTTCTGAAATAGAGTATGAATGGACACAAACAAGGGATAAATTCAACATGATGGGAAAAACAGCGTACGGTTTAGAAAAACTACCGGGACGCAATTTGAGGCGTTGCGTAGTCTGTAGTACGAAAGACATTGCTATAAGAAGGTCTAACTTAATTTGTGCAGCATGTAAAAAAGGTGTACATCCATTGTGCTTTGCTAACCATTGTTGTAGATTTTAATAATACTTGCATCAATATGTAAAATTTAAATTAAAATTCTTTTTATCTTAAAAAAAAAAAAACGTTTTATTATTAGCTATTTCATGAAATAAACATATATTTCATTATTGTTTCTTTACTCTCTTTTACATTATTTAGTTTATTATATTATTATAGTAATGGTTGTTTATAAGAAAAAATAAAGTACGTCTACAAATTGTAATATTACTCCAACTTTGTCTAAATTTATCTAAAACTGAATGGTAACAGTAATGTCACGCATCAACAAAAACCGAGCGTGTTGTGATCGTCGACTTCGCACCTAACCCAGAGCGCTTGCACTCATTAGAACATTCCACGTAAACATTTCTTTTATGGACCGGTGCAAAATTTCTGAAGTTACTTCTGACTATGATAAAAACAATGATAATGTTGAATTTTTGTTATTCTTCTATAATCCTAGCAGTAAATAGTGATTTATACAAAACTTGTGGTTATTGGTGCAGTTATTTTCATTACTATACGTCGTACTGCTTCAAATAATACTTCCCCTTTGCCCCCTCTCCTAAAGCAGTAAAACATGTGGAACTCATAAAAATATAGTTGAGACAAAGATAGAATTCAATTGCAAAACTTTAGTATCTACGCATCTAACGCAAAGTTGGATAAGCATAAAACGACCAAAACGATGAGTTCATCAAACTTTTACTTCAATGTAATCTGCATCACATAGTGATTTTCTACATTTATCTGTTATCAAATACAAAATGTAAGTATACAGTACCCTTATTACGGTTCCCAATTTTTCGACGAACAATGAAAGAAATGTACGTTTACGCGCGCAACGAATACTGTTTACTAAAGCAGAATATAATTACCCTCGTTATTGGATCCTTTTTCACATTTATTTCTTATCAATTGTTCCAATCGCACGCCCTGCTTTTCCAATCCTTGTTGCTGCAGTTCAATTTCGTCTAATTCCAATTTAACATCCTCAAGTGACATTACCTTTATCTGAAAAATATATAATATAAATAAAATGAATGTTTTTAATAGAAAGGATAATGTACAAACGCTTGTAACTATAACAATATCTGCGTTATTATCGATAAGGGAAGTGGAAGCAAATAATAATCAGGATGCTAATGTTCAGAACAACAAACAGGATATTGATTCTGTATATATTGACATTTGATAACTAGCATATTTCGGCACTTTCAAACTGGAAAGTTAAAACAACAACTGTTTCGCCGTTTGTCTGTTTCCTTTTTTATTATGGGATTATACAAGGCGAAACCTCACAAGTACTTGACTCTGCGACAATTGAACTGTGATTGATTAATTTATTTTACTTTAATTCTGATAACAACGATTTACATTAAATAAATCATTTTTAATATAAATTAAAAATAAATTATTTATTATTCCGTGGCCAAAAATTTTTGAAATTTAATGGTGTCAATCTTAATTATTAGAGAAAGTTACTATAAATATAAAAAGTTATGACTATACCAAGTGCTTTGACACCATCAAATTTAAGATTTTTCAAGAAGTGGAGTTAATCGATTTGTGCAGCGAACGGCTCAAATGTCGTCGTACGGGATGTTTCTCGACACAGACGGAACAATTCATTTTAAAACACAATTATTATTTCGGTACTAATGTTTATAGCGTGTAGGTAACATTACAAAATCATGAAAAATGCTTACCTTTCTTCTATGCGGTATTGGACATGGCGGAGCCGGATTTTTCTTTCTTTTCCATTTCCCTTGTGTACTTTTGTCTGTATACGACGAATGATAATCCGGATTATCTACATATGAAATGTGCGTCAAACTTTGTTTAGTTCTGTTTGCTTCATCCTTATCCATTTTTTTATCCTCCCATAAATTTTGATTACCAGTAACTTTGTACGAGTCAATTGGAGATTCTCCGAGTGTAAGCAGAGTAACCATAGTAGTGTTATATGGACTACTTGTTGCTATAGGTGGTGGAGGAGCAGGTTTTGCTTTACGCGCCTTAATCGTTGAGCGTTGATGTGATTTCTAATTTCGAAAACACACGACAAATTAAATATTCGTCAACATAAAGTACATTAATATCGTATGCATGATCCGAAGCAAAAAACGTGTTCGTTGTACAACGGAGTTTGGACAATCTATTTAAAAAAAATGTTTCTTATAATTTGGGCACACTGTCCTTATTTTGAAATTGAATTTGTACGTTGATAGAGATTCGACCTGCGTGCATGTAACTTTTATTAAATTATGCAAAACGAATAGGCATATCAAATCTTGGACTGTAAGCACGCACTATAGTTTAAGATTCTTTCGTTGAATAAAATGATTTGTAAGTTAAAGTTGTCTTTATAGAAATTCAATAAGTACAAACGATTGAATTTTGCTACTCTAATCTTTATTTTTCATTGCAGATCGTATGCATACCATATCATTCGAATAAAATAAGAAGTAAACCTAAATTGAATTGAATAAAGTATTTGCTGTCTAATTACATGATAGTCGGCTGCAGTATTTTGTGGATTGGATGCTTTAGGTGTGGATTGCTCGAGTACATGTTGATCCGAATTGTTTGGCGGTAATGGAGCTGGTTGCTTCTTCCGAGGTGTCACACCAGGTAATGCTCCATATTCGGAACTTGTTAGAGAAGTATTTGACGCATACATGCTTCTGCTATTAAGATCGAGATTTTCACTAAATATTTCTGTTTCATAGCTATTTTATTGTGGACAAACTCGTCCACTTTCTCCGCTTATTCGTATTTATTTCTATACTATGCCGCTGTCAAATTTTTACTTTAACACTTTGACTGCCATGTCACCCGCACATGGGTGACAGAATTATTTGTCCATGTTTAAAAATAAATTTGTACGCTAATATATTCGTTGCGTTCAATTTAGTTCGTATCTGGAGACTGCAAGAAGGTTGAAGGTTAACTCTGTGTCAGACATTTTAAGTTTTCAATTGTTGCTGCATTAAACAAACTACTTTGATTTTGTGGAATTTATGAGACTGTTGGTGGGGCAGTTAAAGTGTTAAAAAGGTATAGCCAAGTAAGGAGGTGAACACTGGGCTCAGGCTAAATCAAGTAAATGCTGAGCCCTTTGATAGAGCATCAACAAATTATTACATCTTATAAAATTATACCATGACTAGGAGAGTAGCTATCAAATAAAACAGAACAATCATTTTTTAATGCGTTTCTTAGTGGTATCTAAACAATTTTATGAAAAATCTAACACTTGTAAGATATCGAACCATGTCTAACCTTACCTTACCATATCTTATTACCGTGATAAAAAATTAATTGTAAGAAGGGCGAAAAAAGCATATTAAGGTAAGTACATTATGTATATGGAAGAATATAGTATACTCTATAGATGCACATTATTCTGATTTATTCAAACTGAATATATATATATTTTTTTTTTATTTTTTATAAGCAGGTTCATCAATTTAAAAATCTGAACAAATTACAGAGTATGTGTTTAGGTTTCTTACATATGTTAGATTTTTATTAGAATTTTTAAACATCGTTAACTAAGGAAAATAGGCCAAAAAACGGATGATTCGTTTTTACCCAATAACTACCCTCCCGATTGAGGTGCGGGGTTGAGATATTACTCAGTATGGTTTTTTATGATGCCATCTCGAGTTACGCAATAGTCAAAAAATTAGGCTCAAGGGCATTTTTGACTGCCTTATCCGGCTATACCATTTCTTCAGTCTTATACGTTTACTATAAACATTATAATATACTTGAACATTATAATTTTACATTCTGAAAGAAGCTTACGAATGAAAAAATTTATAAAACGAGAATCTTCTGTAAAAATTTGCTATTGGTTAATATTATGCCATCGAGAAAGTTAATTTCTATAAAAATGGTTGGCCATTCGCAGCTAATTTTTAGCGATTTACGTACTAAGCGGACTATCCAATTGCCTGGACACTTAAAATACTTATTTAAACATCGATGGGAAAAACATACTTTTAAGATCGATTATGGTGGTTCTTTACACTTCTAATACTATATAATTATGAAAAATAAATGTCTAAAATCGAACTGCATAAATAAAACAATTAAATTATAATAATAGGCTAGTAATAATTCGTAAATATATTTCCTTACTTCAAAAATAACATTTTAATAATAAAAAATGTGTACAAGTATAAATTGGACCGTTTATTTTGAAAGTGGTGCAAGTCCTTTTTTTTAAAAAA